>CAKAKR010057516.1:0-18813 GCA_916700685.1 Adelosebastes latens
ATGAGCACCGCCGCATCGTAACTACTTCACAGACACAGAGTGGAGAGAGGACCTCAACTCAACAACGCTACCTCATGACAAGTAACCGCGGCAGTGCTACTGCAGGGCTGACTTTTCTCTTCTGGCGGCGACGCGATTTGAGTTCAGGTCGGTGCACGCCAAGGGTAGAGTACGAGCAGGGAGGCAGGGAGGCATCTGATTGGTTCTTTCCAAGCGGACCGTTTCTACAGGATTACAGCAGCTACAGATGACGGCTCTTTTCTGGTCCTTTTTCAGAGCTCATCAGTAATGGATCGCTGTCGGGGTGTAAAGACCATTTCAACCAATATAACACATAGTGTAGACTGGAGAACATCGTCAACCCTGACTTTAACCAATTTCTGTATACTCTTCCATGTACGTTATCTTGAATTGATCTTTATTTGTTTCATGCCTTATTCTTGAGTTAGGCCATAACTGAGTTGCTGCCGTCAGCACACCACTGATCTACTGATCTAACAGTATTCAAACGCATTAAAAAAGACGTTTCTTTATAGTTGAACCGTCCTCATCCATACTGAGAACACTCGCTGTCTGTAAGAGCAGTTTACTTGTAGAAACATGGAGTTGAGGACACTGATTATATCTCTGTAGTAGCTGTTTTTTTTACCTACAATGATAACTGAATCCAGAGATCAATGATGCACTTTATATTTAGATATATACCCTATGTTAGGCCTTGTATGAAGGGGTAAATGAAATGTGTGTGTGTGTGTGTGTGTGTGTGTGTGTGTGTGTGAGAGTGTGTGTTGGTAGATGTGATGGATGGCCTCCCATTAGGAAGGTGACAGGCTGAGAGATGAGAGGACAGGGCCAGGCCAGCACGACATGATAAACTGGACCACCTTTAAACGACCAGCCATACATCAATAGACACAGTGCACAACAGCAGACAACGAACAACCCAGAACACAACAGGCCACCTATAATAGAACAAACACAGATGAGTCGACCCTTATCGCATTAGTCATACATCACCGACATTAGCTTTATAACAGATAAAAACTCACATTATGGACAACCACTAAGATAGATTAACCTCTGCTCTACTAGTCATATAATTCTGCTGTCAGCTACACGTGGAGCTCTAAAGCGGAGTCTTAGATGATATTGAAAGGGCAGAGTGGACCTTGTTATTTCAAGTGAAAAGAGAAAAAACACCACAGATAAAGTCAGGAGGTTATAGCTTAGCATTTGGAAGTTTTAGTCAGTGTAAATTTCTTCCCTGGAGGATGGTCCAATTATTCACCAATGACACACCTTAATGAGTTTCTGTATCATCTAAAGAATATTTTTAAAATATAGTTTCCATTCATCCGTTACAGCAGAGAGCAGCCCAGTTAAACAGGTTGTTACGTGCAATTACAGACTTTTAGCGTGTGAAAACGTCCACCTTGGTGTTGTTAATGATTCCACTTTTCTCTGGCTAAGAGAGACTTCCAAATGACGATAGCAATTTGATGATGTAATGGTTTTGCTAGGTTGAGTCTATGTCAAACTAATGATAAAAGAAAAGAAAAACACAACCGCAAGAATTATGAGTTGTTCAAGAGAGAGATTCTTCTACAATCACAATACAATTTCCAACCCAGTTAATCTAAGAGAAGGTACTACCCGACACACACAGACACACGGCACGTATGAGGACATTAAAACATACTTGGGCACACACACACACACACACACACACACACACACACACACACACACACACACACACACACACACACACACACACACACACACACACACACACACACACACACATGTAACCACACAGCATAAGGTTCTTTGGCTAAAGGTCATAGTAAATGTAGTTGTTTGAAGGTGTGTCTGGGCTGTGATAGTGCAGAGAGAAACAGCAGGCTGCCTTCCCAACGTTAATGTCCCCAATTTACTATCTAATTACCGCTCGGCTGGCTTCATAGCCACACTTATCTAACCAAGACCCAGGCAATTTAATTTCTGATTGTATAACCGCAGTGATGGAGGGAGAGCTGTGGAGAGAGGGCACTGAGAAAGAGAGAAATGTGGACTAATGTTAATAAATTAGAGATGGTGAGAGAAAGAGAACGAGGGAGACGGAGGAAAAAAATGTAAAATATTGTTAATAATGTCAGAGGAAAAAGTGTGGGAGAAAAACAGAGATGTAGAGAGAAGAGTGCTGACACCAATTTGAAAAGTTCACGTCACTCTACTCGTGTCAAGGAAGGAAGGGGATGAGGAGAGGTGGAGGAAGAGGAGGATGGAGATGAGATGGGGTAATATTACTGATAAGAGAAGTGGGGGCGTATTCAGCTATGAGGGTGAACTTTGAACTCTGGGAGGGACGGATGGAGATGTAGGGAGAGTGGGATATTAGTGATAAGAGGTTTGTTGAGTTAGTATTGCTGAAGTGGATAAAATAAGTGGATGGAAGTGGGGACAGAGATGAGGAAAGAACAAAACAGAGAATGTTTTTGGCATCATTGGGCAAAAAATCCCATAATAACCTTTTAGCATATTGTAATTCAAGTGATCCGAGAGAAAACTAGACTTCTGCTCCTCCTCATGGCTCTGTTTTTAGGCTTTAGAAAATCTAGCCCGTGACGGAAGTCTTTGACCAATCACAGGTCATTTCAGAGAGAGAGAGAGCGTTCCTATTGGCTGTGCTCCGGCTGGTGGGCGGTGCTTGGTATTTCTTCAACTGATCTCAACATGGCTGCCGGGTCACAAACTTTCTCATTTTACAGCTAAACAGTACACTACAAGATGATTCTGAGAACATCTGAGGAGAGAAATAGGCATTAACGTAACAGAATATTGATTCATATTTGATCAGCGCTGCCTAGTTTGACCGTTTCATTGGCGTTTGCGAGTGATTGACAGCTGCTCAGAGACGGCAGACTCCAGATCAGCTCTGATTGGCTGTTTTCCTCCGGTCTGTGAAATCTTGCAGATGCCGTTAGGAGCACCGGGAGAACACCAGAGGACACATGATTTTTTTCAGATTACCTGTCTCATGCACGACTGTCAGCTAGGGATGTCACAACAACCGATACTTCGGTACCAAGTCGATGCCAAAATTCTAAAAACGTGACGGTACTCGTTTTCTACAGTACGGAAGGTACCGTACGATGCCTGCAGGGTCCGAAATCAACACCCGCCAAGCGCAAAATGCGACTGCTTCTGTCCTCTGCACACACAACAGCGCCATGCAGCAGCGAGATCCAGAGATGCAGAGATCCTCTATATTCGAGAAGATGACTCACTCGTGGGGGAAAAAACTGAACTGAACAAACTGAATTTCTATCTTTTGTTGCTTATTGCTAAATCTCTGAAAAGTGGTGTTTTTTTTTATTGAACTCTGGACTCTGTATTTCCGGTGAATGTTATTGGGACTTGCATTTGATTATCTTACACTTAACTCCCCAGATCCACTTAGTTTGAACCAATCCAACAGCATCCAATCAGGTTTCAGGAGAAAACCATGAAGAACTAACGTTCTGTTACTGAGCACCAGTTGGATCCAGTTACTCTGCTGTTAAAATCACGACACATTTGATGAAGAGTGCATATGGCCTGTTTAGGACTCGAGATCTGACTTGTGATTTGTAAAACAATGACTTGGTTCCACCTCTGGTAGCCTATAGCCAGTGAAATGTCACCATGTCAGTGAATTTAAACTACTGCTTGCAATCTGACGATAGATATAGACACATGTACACATTACATGGGATTTATTAGTATTTTTCACCGTGTATCGAATTTGGTATCGAGAATCGTGGAAATTCACTGGTATTGGTATCGACTAGTAGATTTCTGGTACCATGACATCACTAGCTGGTAGGAAATAGTGACCGTTTTATAAAACTAACTTTTTTTTAATCATATTTGCTCCATTTCTACCCACTGCTGCTTTAACAATCATGTTTGTTGTAAATTAATACTTAGTATATAAAGATGAAATATATAACTATGGAAGAAACCGCACCCTTTTTCCTCCTACTTGTACTCGCCTTCTCAAGGTGATGCATGTCGACTCATGCTACCCCAACCGGTGACACTTCACCTTTTCTACACTCATCTCCCACCTTTTGTCAACATTTTCTCTCCTTCCCAATGTCACCTTCCCCCCCCTGTCTCAATCTCCCTGTCCATCTCTTTCCTACTTCCTCCTTATATCCTTCCTTCTGCCCCTCCATACACTTCTTGACTTCCCCCTTCTCTCTCTCTCTCCTCTTTTTTCACTCTCATCTTCTGTCTCTGTCAACAGCTGAAAAAAGAAGACAGATGACCAGAGAATCAAGACTTACTGACAGCTGCTGTCAGAACGCATCCATCAAACACACATGGGCACGCACAAGTGAGCGCACGCATGTATTCACACACATATACACACAAGTACACACACACACACACACACACACACACACACACACACACACACACACACACACACACAGGTGAGTCATCTCATGGTTAGACTAGGGATCAGCAGATTCTCTGTGCAACCAAACCAGACAAACACATCATTACCTCTTTTTATTTTGGTTGTTTGTATGTTTTTAAATTCCTGAATAGCGATTTACTTCCACATTATGCAGTAGTGAATTTTACTTTAACGCCAGCAATAATTTTGTCTTCGTGTCGTATATATTTAAAGAGCATGCAGTAAACTTCTTAACAAAGCTCTTCAGGAGTAGCTGGTGTGCAACGATACATCAGCACAATATGTCAAGTCTTTACACATCTTAGCTGATACAGCACCTTATGCCTGCCACTAAACTGATTACTAATGTAGAAAACACTGGCTTTAAGAGGGGTGAAAAAGATCACTGCTAATAGAAGGTGTGTGTGTGTTTGTGCATTTATCCATGTGTGTATATGTACAGTATGTGTGTGCGTGGTTGTGAATAAAAAACAGTTAGTAGTGACTCAGGGTGCTGAACTGGGAATGAGTGGCCTTGCCATTAAAACATTACACATAGAGCACCTAAAATGTGGCTGTGTGGATGTGTGTGTGTGTGTGCGTGTGTGTGTGTGTGTGTGTGTGTCTGTGTGTGTGTGTGTGTGTGTGTGTGTGTGTGTGTGTGTGTGAGCCTGCTAGGACTGCAAATCAGTGCAATACTAACAAAGCTTGGTTTGGGATAGAAAGGCAGAATAGTCAAAAGTATCTCCAGTTAGCAAATGTACTGTGCACATGAAATATAAGTTACTAAAAGAAAGAAATAATGTATGTTAAGAGGTGGATCCATGTCTAGAAGGACAGGCTGACCAGCATCTATAGAGCAGATAGGACTACTTCAATGGATGTGTAATACACAGTTTTCTCTACTATCTAGTGTACTTTATAATATTAATAATTAGGGATGTCAAAGTTAACACAACGCAATTTTGTTTTAACTCCCACTAATTTCTTTAACACATTAACGCAATCGGAGGTTGTAGCAGTTTTAAAACTTGGGATGGTATCATATTAAACTAGAATGGAACTCGGAGAGCGCAGACCTCCGCCAACACGTGATTTTAAAAACAGATCCCAGCTCCCAGCTGGCGGTACCGTGAGGTGGTCGGCTTATTATTAACACGGTGTGTTTCCGAGAGACAGACAGACAGACAGACAGACCAACAAACAAACAAACAAACCAACGCAGGTGAAAACATAACCTCCTTCCTAGGCCTTCGGCCTTGGCGGAGGTAACTAGAAAACCTAAAGAATCCATCGGTACCAACCATGTCATACTAGCTTGTCGCAAAGGAGGTTAAATAACGCTCCAAACTTACGCAAATTTTTTGCGAGGAAAAACTGTCATCACATGCAGTTTGGGGCAAGTCATGGTCAAGTCAGCACACTGACACACTGACAGCTGTTGTTGCCTGTTGGGCTGCAGTTTGACATGTTATGATTTGATCATATTTTTATGCTAAATGCAGTACCTGTGAGGGTTTCTGGACAATATCTGTATACACAATATATTTTGTGTTGTTAATTGATTTACAATAATAAATATATACCTACATTTGCATAAAGCAGCATATTTGTCCACTCCCATGTTGATAAAAGGATTAAATACTTGACAAATCTCCCTTTAAGGTACATTTTGAACAGATACAAAAAAAAAAATAGATAGATAGATAGATACTTTATTGATCCCAAAGGAAATTTAGGGAATAGGAAATGTGCGATTAATCGTGATTAAATATATTAATGGATTGACAGCCCTACTAATAATACTTGGGATGGTGCTGTAAGATACAGAACGGTCACATTTTGGTATTTCGATGCCTCAACAGTGTTTTGTTGTCTCTGTGTGTGATCGAAGTGTGTGACTAATTGAGTGCCCGTTGTGTTCAGTACCTGCAGATCTGCGTGCTGTGTTCAGTCATCGATACCAGCAGTTTGACAGCGTAGAGTGGGATAGGCTCTGCTGCTCGAAGAAGAGACTCATACCTAGACACAAACATGCACGAGTACAACATTTGGCTTTCATAGTGTTAATAATTAATGTACTGTTCTGATCATTAGTAACAGAGTGTAAACTGGAACAGATCTGGAGGAGAGGGGGAGGGGAGAACTACAGTTATAATAGGAGACGGAGAGAAAAGGAAATGTGGGAAGAGGAGCAGAGGAGAGAATTTGAGAGGCAAAGGAGGGGAGGAAGAGGAGAGATGTGAGTGTGAGGAAGAGAAATGGGGGTGGAAATAAAGGTGAACAAGAGGAAACACACGAGGCAACCATGAGAGAGAAGAACATTTTAAAAAGGGAGATAAAAATAATAATGGTATAGGAGGAGACGGTATAGATCCACAAGGAGCGAATGAAGGAAAGTGAGAAAAACACACCACGAATGTCAACGTCTATTTTATCATGATGTGTGAACTTCTGCAAACTGCATTTGTCGGTCTCTGCTCTCCACAGATTGTACGCTCATTTGATGCCAACACTCATAAAGACAGATGCTTGTCAGGTAGCCGTATCTGGCAAAGTACTAGGATGTAAACCCACAGAAGCAGGACGCAAGACACAAAATACTATATATAAATATTTACTACATGACTAGTATCAAAACAAGACTGTCGCCTGATAAGAACCCCCCCGAAAAACGAGCATCATATAATATATGATAGTTGGATATCCCTGTTTTCATTTCAATAGATCAGGGCCTTAATTCCTGTAAAGCTCAGCTCTCACCTGCTGCCACTGACCTAAAGGTTTAAATTATTTCTGACCTGGCAGCCACTGTTCTCCAGCTGTTTTGGCCTAAATATTGTGTCTATGTACAGCTAGTATCTAACAAACATGGGGCAATTGCTTAAGTCAAGGTCAAGGTTGGACTTCATGGAACATTGTCTAAGTTGTCAAAGGGGGGTTTAACGGAAATGTTGCTTTAATATTGAGAAACACATTGGATAACAATACCACTGGTATAAAACAGATGGTAGGGATCATGTTGACAATGGTCTCATTCACAATCAATATGGTTATGTTGTACTGATGTTAAAAATGCTACTCATAGAACCTATAACCCCTTTCTGTTCCTAAGACACTAAATATAAAAAGGAGGAAACCAGAGACACTGTAAACTAAGAGTCCAACCAACCTTGGAAGCAGAGATTCAGTGATGAGATCTAAGATTTGATTAGAGGAGCTTCCATCATCTCTTCCTTCTGCTGTCCTTCCTCCTTCCTCTCTTCTCTCTTTCTTTTCCTCCGTCTCCTCATCTTCCTCAGCTCCATCACTCTCCCGGAGCAGCAGGACAAGACTGAGTTCAGACAGCACCCTCAAGACGAACACAGACCACTCCACTGGAGCGCACAGAGAAAGAGAGTATTAATATAGAATACAAGAAGTGTTTAAAATACTGGATGTGTGTGTAGTCACTAGTAGCTGTTGGCTACATCTTGGCTTGTTTTCTTCATTGTCTTGGGTTCGATTATAAATTATGTCCGGGACATTTGACAACTGCATGACACCATATGAACATTACTTTACTTGTTGATTTAGAGGCAACAGTTATGCCAAAATGTGAGATTCAACTTTAGGATGCCACTGGAGCTCTTATCTCTATAAAGCGATTCTGCATTCACATGTAGAATCAGGAGACAACGGGACAAGATTTTGGCATTAGAAGCGTTCTGGTTTCGCCTTGTAGCCCAAGTAGTATTGACCAATCACGTTGGAGCAGGCTTTGGTTGAAAGCAGGTAAACAGTCCGTGTGGAGAGCAAAAGAGGCGGAACGCATTGGCTGAAATGCAACCTGGGAACCCACCAGCTATCGTCTGACGATGATGTAGCTTTTTATTGAGTTAAAATCAGATTATAAGCTGGCTACTTGTGAAACAATCCGGTTTTACACATCTCTCAAATCCGGCTCCAGTCTCGCATCTCAAGTTGCTAATCGGACTGTAAACAATGAGCAGCGCACGGAAAAGGAAGTCTTGGCCCAGATATCCGCTGGCTACACCGGAACCCCAGGAATATAACCCCCCCAGAGGTTTATCCGTCATCGGACCGATAGCCGATGGGTTCCAGGATTGCTGGAGCTCAAGACTGAGGGAACAAGATGTTCAGTGGCATGTTTTGACCAGTTTAGTGTGAGAACATGAATGCACTTATTTTCTTCTACAGCTATTAAACATCACATAAATAACCAAATAAACTCATACATGCCATGCCAAACAAGTAACATCAGTAAGACAGTATATTACACAACATTACAGTATGTAGCACAAATACATATATACTAGAATATACTCACAAAAACAGAGGTGGACTCATAGCAGTACTCAAGATTACAAGCTCTTTTAAAGCATCATAGTGTGAAATGATAACAAGTAACAAAGAAACACCGTACGGCCACACAAAACAAGGACGTCATTTTACCCTGAGAAACTGGCGGTTGCATGGTATGCACCTCAACCATTCAGCTTAGCCATGCCCGTATCTTTCTAAACCTTCTTTCCCATTTGCCATTTCCTCTGTTCCTTTTCCTCCCTCCTCCCTCTGTCTGACATTTGCTTCTATTTCCACATCTCTTCTCTCATTCTCTCTTCCCTCTGTCACAAATGACCCTCCATCTCTCTTACCATTTCTGCTGAAAGCCAGCGTTGTCAGGGGAGGCAGGACGGCATCCACAACCTTCAACAGACAAAAATAGACATAAAAAACCTTAAACATGTCACACTGCATTGGTCCTTGACCAGGATACTTTGTTAGATTACCTACTCTAGTAAAGCAATGCTAGAATCTGGCACAATTACAATCTGCTGTTATGTAAATTCATCTGCAGATAATTTCTCAGTGCCATGGACGTGAAACAACTCAGGTCAAACAGGCTGATATTCTGGAGCAGTAGAAAATTAACTTGTAGAAAATATACCAGCGAAACCACAGCCAATGTGCTGAGGGATTTTATATGTAAATGTTCATATTCAATCTCACTGCTGGACATAAACAGTATAAATATTAACAATAGTTCAGTTTAGTCCCATGTTCTCTCATCCGAGGGGGGGAATAAAGTATATCAATAAAAGCAATTTCCGCCTTTCCTCTGAAAAACTACTTAATATACAGCAAATCTGAAGACAGGATATATTTTTAGATTAAACTGAATAGAAGACACTGTGCTTTATTATTTCAGTGGGCATCAGCCACACAGACCACTCTCACAGAGGATCAAATTACTATGGAAATGCACTGTTGAATGATCTCTTTGATCAAACACACACACACACACACACACACACACACACACACACACACACACACACATGTACTTCCGCAACTGTCACAGTTCTTATTTAGGCATGAATCTGTAATGCATGAATTTGCATGATTACTAATATTACCATAGAAACAACACTAATGCTGAGTGAGTGTGTGTGTGAGGTCATTACATTGAAAGCCAGAGCGAGGAAACTACAAAGGATGTTGTCCACCACTTAATGGTGTGTGTATTAATATCACCACCATCAAAAGACTGGATAGTGTGTGCGTGTGTGTGTGTGTGTACGTGTGTGTGTGTGTGTGTGTGTGTGTGTGTGTGTGTGTAGAAAGGCTTGGTGCAGCTTCTCTGAACTGTGAACTATGAGGCACCACCTCCCCTCAGTCTGAAATCCTTTCTTGTCCTCATTTTCTGTCTGTGCTCTCTTACCTAGTGATTCCTCTGCCTAGAGAGTTTTTCACCACAGTTGTAACTATAGATGGATTTCCTTCAATTTGCTTTGCAGCCAATACAAAAATAGTAATATGCTATTTCATCTGTAATCTCACAGGACTAGAAAAGATGAAATGTTGTATACACTATTTATTTTTTACCATTTGCAAATCACAGGCAACAGCTGGTCTTCTACTTGTGTTTCTTCTGGTAAACAAACCTCATGTGTACATTGTTGATTAGGCAGCACACAAAACTACTTTTCTCTTTCCAAAATACCTGCTGTGCTGAAGCTACTGTATATCATTAATTCAACAACAAATAGGCTATTGTTAGCATGTAGCTCGTGTGTACAGACAGTAGTCTATAAAGATGCTCAACATATCTAGGCCTTACTAGAAGACTGAATGGTTGTTGCTGCTGCCAACCCAGTCGGAAAGAGGATGGAGGTTTTCTCTATTTGCCAAGGCAACAAATTCAGGTATTTTTAAATCAATGTTGTTCATGGAGTCAATTATTTATTATATATTATCGATATTGTTCAATAGTGATACAAGTGCAACCACCAAACAACTTTTCCTGTAACTAACTAATTGTTACTGAGTGTCTGTTGACGTTGTGTATTGTAACAAGACTATGTGTCAATCTTTTAGACAAAACGGTTTTATTCCTCTATGTTATAAATGTTGTAAATAAAAGTTTAACACACACTTTTCTCAGAATTTCAAAATACGCTAACAAAGCCCAAAAAGTAATGAACCAACCTTCATGGATGAATGCACATTTAGTGCAATAACATCGTGCTCAATGACTGAAGTCTTTTTTTAAATTGGGTTTGTTTATAGCTGTTAGTTCAGATTTTTAAAAGGTAGACTATAATGTGTTTTTAACACAGTTAAATGACACATTAAATCAAGTGCGAAACTTAGTAAATTCCTCCCCATCACTGCTTGGTTTAAATGGGTAAAGCTTACATAGCTGAAATGTTTAATTTTTTAGGATGACTAAAGAACTAATTTAACGTTTTCCCGTAGAGTGAAAGTGGCTTGTGTAAAAAAAGAAAAACAAAGATGGTTGTGGAGGCAAAACTTACTGCAAACTTAACTTTGTAATAAGGATTCAGAGACATAAACTAACTCAAACATGACTGTGTGTCCTTGTCCAGCGGGCAATAAAAGTTAATCTGAGCTGGCTGGTGGTAATTAAAGTGTCTTCCTGTGTTATTGACTATCAGTAGCAGCAAACCTCCTCTTTGCTCCTTTCCTCTATTCCTCATCTCTTTTCTTTTCTCTCCCTCCAGCCTGTCTGCTTCCTGCTGCTCTCCACTTCCATACGTCAATAGTCATTAAACACAATCTCATCGTCCTATCCTCACGCACACACACACACACACACACACACACACACACAAAAACACACACACACACAGATCTGATGAGACTCTGTCGGTTCAATAGTTGATTAGTGTCTTGCCTAATAGTGCACAAGTTGACCCTCTGTGGTCTGACCACTAATAGACAGGTTTAGTAGACTGGAAGACACACACTGAATATAAAACCAGGGGCAAAAACATATGAAATGGATGACAATGACAATTGAGAAAGCCCTCACTTGGTCTCTGCAAGCTTTTTATCACAGCAAAGCTACTTCTCAATGAGAAAACAGTAAGAAATGGATAGTCTCTGACAGTTGAAGTATGACAGAACACCAGGATAATGGCAGGTCGTCTCCAAAGTCACATCCTATATTTCTTTACTAAACTCTCTGCAGACAGTCAGTTAGTCAGTCAGTCAGTGCTGTATCAGGTAGACAGACAGGAAGCTGGTTGCACATTTGCTTGCATACTTACAGCCCTGTGATGTGGAGTGATGAGAGCATGGTGCTGACTCAGGACTTCCACAATGGACAGAGATGTCCGAATCAACTCCTCACATACTGCTGCACCTAAAGGAGAATCAAATATCATTCAGCCGGTGCTACTGAATCACCTCCTCAATAAAAGGGGAGGATGACCAGTAACTGAGCTCCCTGTAAAGATGGCTGGGTGTATTCCATTTGTGGTTGATATTATTGCCGTTGAGCAAGGCACTGCACTCCGCACCTTGCCTTGTGCACAAGCATTAAAATGCAATACCAACTTAAAGGTGAAATTTGGTCTGGAAAGGCAAGATCTATTTAGATACCTACAAATACGGGACTATCTTATGAAAGTGGTGAAAATTGATCCTAAAATAGATTTGAATGGTATCATTAAAATTATAGTGGATTCATATCACCAGGGCAGATCTCGGGTCATCTCAGCCTTCTACAAAGCCTTAGGGAAGAATAGAGGAAGCTCAACACAAAAACATAAAAAACAAATGGGAATCAGAGCTAAATATAGAAATGTCAGACAAAGAATGAGAGTATTAGAGTGTACCACTACTATTTCATGAGTATGGAGAGAGTTTGGATGGAAGAATCTTACTAGGTTCTTCATTAGACCGCAAATCAAAAGCAGACAGCTAAATACCCAGCAGCCATGTTGTAGGCCAACCATACCCATGTTTTCTGGAGCTGCACTAAACTAAAGCCTTTCTAGAATAATGTAAATGTGACTATTAATGACATTATGGGATATGCTATTCCAAACAATTGTGCTGTGATGTAGCTAGGGAACATGGAGGAGGTTGTACATGGAGCGGATAGGTATCTGGCAAAAAACTATAACAAGAAACTGGTGTAAAGCGGAACCTCCGGGGAAAGATCACTGGTTAGAGATTGTCTGTGATATCTTTTCAATGAAAAAACTGACGTACCAACTAAAAATTAAAGCAATATCTTCGACAAGACCTGCGAAAAATGGATCATTTACATGAAACTTGAAACATGATGTATGTGTGGTTGGAGAATATACAGTATACATGTTTAACTGCCCCTGACAACTGTTTTTGTTAAGTGTTGTATTGTTTGTTGAATTCTGTATGGATGCTCATGATGTTCAGCCCAGAGCTGAAAATGCAAAATAAATATCAAAGTTTAAAAAATAAAAATAAAATGCAATACCACATCTGTCTCTCCAAGGCTATATATAAGTATCTTTCACATATTAATATATATTTTTTTATCATCAAAAGATGACTTGTGAGTTTAAGTGCAGCCTTCACAACTAACCTTTATATAATAATAAATATGGATTTTTACAATGTGATGCGGTTTTTCAACTACAGAATGCTTCATTCATTACTTTTAGTTTTATTTAAACAGATAGGTAACAAGCAAAATGAAAACTTATAAAAACTTCTGGTAAAATGATGAACAGACGAAAAACACAATCCAAAAAACACATGAAAAGTTACTGCAGAGTAAAGTTTGTTCAAAGAAATTAAATATTGTAGATTCTTATTCAACATGCGTGAACATTTGAGTAATTGAAAAAGTAACTCACCCAAAGCACTGGCCAGATTTGTTTCATTGGACTCTATAGAGCTGATGTAGTTCTGTGAGAAACAGAGAAGGTAGAAATACATCGACTAAATACTACAGCAATACTGTTTTAGTGCACTGTAATTAGTCATTTTTCTTTAGACATGCACTGAAAACTATGTGCTGTTGTGGTATTGGTTCACAGATTTCTCACTGCCTAAATATTAAAAGACTGCAATGGATATCAGTACTGCTTTTTATTAAATCTTAATTGTCTTAGAACTTGCTGGAATATCACAGTACTGCATATTTTAACATGTTAAATAAATTGAAATTCAAAATGTCAGTGAATCCTAGTTTTAACTGTGTTATTTTCTTTGCCTTTAGTTTGTCAAACAATCACTCAGCTAAAGAGACAAATGATATTATTTAAACATAATACCGTACTACCAAACACTTACCAGCAGCAATCCAGTTTGAGTTAGAAACTCTTCAGTTACTATTTGACATCTAAAGACCTGTGAGAGGACAGAGAGTCAGTCACACAGACAAACAGGGCGACGGGACAACTAAGAGAAAAGGGAGGGTGAAGAGACACATCATATTTTTCTTGCAGGCTTTTTACACTCAAACCCAAATGATGTGTCACAGCACCTCCTGTAGCCAGGAGGGCTGTGTATTGGCAAGAATCTGGCGATACGATACGTATCAATATATTGCTGTAAGCAAAGCCATATATTGCGTTTTTTTAATTTAATTTTGGGAAAACTGTCATAGTATAAAGAACACACCAGAAATAAACCATTTTAGAATAGGCAAAAATAAAGTGGGCATATCTGTAAAGGGGGGACTCGTGGGTACCCCTAGAACCCATTAACATTCACATATCTGGAGGTCAGAGGTCAAGGGACCCCTTTGAAAATGGCCATGCCAGTTATTCCTCACCAAAATTTAGCACAACTTGTGAGCGTTATTTAGCCTCCTTCCTGACAAGCTAGTATGACATGGTTGGTACCGATGGATTCATCAGGTTTTAATAGTTCCATACAATGCCACTCTAGCTTTAAAACTGAGCCCGCTACAACCTCCCAAAGATAGATAGCGTCCGGGCCCGGTTAATTAAAAATCAATACAGTGTTTGGTTTTCATTACATAATATCGTGATACTCATGTGTATATTTTCTTACACTCCTAGTAGCCAGATGTATCTATCTGGCCATAACCAAACGTGGTACATCATAACTATACACTGTATTTGGTAGCAGACCCACACACCCAGCCCGCAACGACAGTAATAACAACATACGAATGATTAAATAATTGACTTTTTGAGGCAAAATTAGCAATACTGTGCCAGTCTGAGGACAGGTAGTGGTAATTTATGAGAGAATCTATGTGGATAACCTTTCAGGCAATGATGTTAGAACATTCAAATCAAACACTGAAGAAAACTCCTTTAGGTCCAAGTTACCTGTGATGAAAGAAGTTCCAACACTATAGACATTGTAGGCAAAGTGTGTTTAAGCTGTCTGCTCTGAGCTGTAGATGGGTGTCTTCTCCCGATCACACCTCGTAATGCACATAAGACATCCTCTTGAGAGAGGAGACAAGACGCAAGAGGAGATGAGAAGGGATGAGAGTAGAGGGCTAATGGGGACTAACTGTAAAATAACATATTTTATACTGTTAAAATGTATCACAAAGAGAAGAGCATAGTTATAGTTAACCACACAATATTTTGTTTATCAAAGAAATGTTGAGTAAGAGCAAGCACACTCATGCAGAGGGCTTTTGTGTGTGTGTGTGTATGTGTGTGTGTTTGTATCTGTCTGTACCCAGTATCAGTGGTGCAGTGCTGCTCAGATATGCAATCAGTAAATCCAGACACTGAGACAGGTATCCTGATTGGCCGGGGTTCTCTCTGAGGGGAGTGGCTTTGCGCAGGTCTCTCTCCAGGTGCATCACGAGTCTAGACAGAAAGAGACACACATGCATTACATGTCACAAAATGTATGGAGCATTACTGATACACTCATATGTCAAGGATGCATGATTTTTTTCTTCACCCTGACGTCTTTTAGGGTTTCATCGTATTCTACTGCTCCACTCATTGTGAGTTGCTCAGAAGTATCGCCTTAATGACTAACGTAAAAATGATGATGAAATGATGAAGACACACTAACAATATGATTCTGGTCAATGAGCTATAAAACGTTGACAGGATGCATAAAGAGAAGGGGCAGGGAGATTAGCCAAGAGAGAGACAGACAGACAGGCCCTGAGTTTGAGAACATTTTTATTCTCGTCAGACTGCTCCTATTGAACAGTAATCAATAATATTCTATTCACAAATTCATAGCAGAGCGGAAAGGTTACCACTGCTAACTGATATTCATTACTGACACACACCCACACGTGTGTGGGTGTGTGTGTACGAGCACAAAATGCATGAATGCAGACACATGCAGAGAGATTCAGAGAGGTCATATTAGTTAACAAAATATTGATTCTGAGCTTTAGAGTGGGAATGGTGCAGCGGGAGTGAGGGATTACAAATTCAGTATTTTTCCTCATAATGCTGCATAAAAGATTAGCAGTCGTGGTTCACAGTTATACGGAATCCGACACAGCTACTGTTACTATATTAAGGGTCCGGTGCATTTCAGGGAAGCTCTAATAGTAATTGCTGCAAAGCAAAGCCTGGTTGGTACCGCCAACCTTTGACCCTTAGGTATTAAAACAATTACTCCCAACAATACCTTAATAGCATGTTACAGGTATTAAATACAATGATAGAATGAATAATGGCAACGCAAAATGAAAACAAATAAAATAAAGAAATTCCACAACAATAACTCCACAGTACTAGTTCTCCTGTTAAAGTTTTGTTTTGTAGGAGAATGTTTTAGTTACAACTACAGTTAGCATGCAGAGATTTGTTTAATGCTAACATGTTTGGATTGTATTAAGTTGCCTCATACATGCCTTGCACCTTATTTAGAGGGAGTGGTTTCATTTTCAAAATGTGTGCTTAGTTTTCAAAAGTTGCCTAATATAGATGTAAAGGTCAAATCTGTAATGTTTTGAAGTGTTTGCCTTAATGATAAACAAGACTACAGACATGCTAGCAGCCCTGTGAGGCTGTGCTAAGGCATAGTGAAGCTTTAAGATAAATGCTAACATCAGCATGCTAACACGCTCACAATGACGATGCTAACAGGCTGATGTTCAGCAGGTATAATGTTTACATATGCTCACCATCTTTAGTTTAGCGGGTTAGCATTCTAACATTTCCTAATTAGCACATTAACACAAATCACAGCTGAGGATGACGGGGATGTCATTAGTTTTGCAGGTATTTGGTCACATGATGATGGTGCTCGATGGAGAGTTAAAGGATCACCAATGTTATTACAATTCATCCTGAGGGGGACTTGAATGTGTAAAGAAAAATTCATGGAAATTCATCCAATAGTTGTGAAGACATTTAACTGGAGACAAATGTCAACCTGCAGGTGGCGCTAAAGGAAAAGTCAGGGGATCACCAAAGTCCGTAGGATTCATCGTCTGGGTGCCAATCCATCGATTAGATGCTAAGATATTTCACAGGATAAATGATTATGATGACTATTTGGATTCATCCTCTGGGTGCCATGAACGTCTGTACAAAATTCCATGGCAATCCATCCAACAGTTGTTGAGATGCATGTATTTCAGTCTGGACCAAAGTGTTAGACCAACCGACCAACCGACCTACCGACCGACCGACGGTCGAACTGAACAACAAACCAACGTTGCCTTTCGTAGAGCCATGCTGCTAGTGTGTCTGAAAAAAGCATGTTTGTTCATTGAATTATCGTACGTGATGTGTAGGGCTGGGTATTGGTAATCGATACCTTTAAGGTACCGGAGGGTGGGCGGTACGCTTCCGTAACAACGTGGTACGTCGTTATCAGCGGTAACCGCTGTATGAGCGCGGTGCAATGCTGTGGCGATTAGCTAGCCAGTAGGACACACACAGCATCCATTCATGATGATGGGTATGGAATGAAGGACTCTATTGGTATCAGTATCACTTTAAAAGGGTACTGGTATTGGTAATGGCATCGTCATTTTTCCAACGATACCCAGCACTAGTGATGTGCCCGTTTTACAAATCATTTCTAATGTAAACAAACCTTTAACACTATTAATCTGTATTAAGTCAGATTCAGCTGTTGTTGTAGTCTCTGCTGTATTAACCTGTCAATGAAGGTAAGAGTGACAGTAGGTTCATGATCAAAACGTGTTTGAATTTTGGTTTTGGGTGACCCTTTAGATTACATTAAGTTCAAGCATAAATCTGTCTTCAATAACACCAAAGTCAATATGAGATGATGACCCCACTTGCCTAAAATATAATGTAACATTTTTTGTCTGTCTGGGTAGTTATTTACCTCGCTGTCTCTCTAACCAGCTCTATGCCTGCTTCCCAGTCTGTCTGCCTATTTGTGTCCCTGCTAGAATTCTGCCTGTGTGTTCCTCTGGAAGTCTTGCAGCCATTTTTATGATTGCTAAATAAAGAGAGACAAACTTGCCACCTCTCTGTCAGTCGCGGTGGGAGATTCACAAAGTACTCACACACAACTGACCTACAAGTGGCCCGCTGTGTGTGTGTGTGTGTGTGTGTGTGTCTCTCTGTTGAAAGCCGTCACACTCCACTCCCAATGGCAATCTTGACACTTCCTCAGTGAGGCCTGCGCAAGTTTATCTCATACAGACAAAAACACGTACACACACGAGCACACGCACATATTTTCACGCCACTGAGGAGCTAATTAAACACAACGTGCCTGGTGAGAGACGTGTGTGTGTGTGTGTGTGTGTGTGTGTGTGTGTGGTTGAATTGTGCAGAGTGCTCGGTGGGAGAGAGACAGGCAGGTCAACTCTGACAGCTTTTACACAGTGAACGGAGGGAGAGCAAGTAAAAGAGGAGGTATAGAGAGAAAGTGTGTATGTGTTTGTGTGTGTGAGAGAGAGAGAGAGAGAGAGAGAGAGAGAGAGAGAGAGAGAGAGAGAGAGAGAGAGAGAGAGAGAGAGAGAGAGAGAGAGAGAGAGAGGCAGAGGAAAAGAGCTGAAGAGAGAGTGAGAAATAAAGACAACTGGATCCTGTTTTGTAAAAGGGTTCAGACTTTCAGGAATTCATATCTTTATCTACACCGATCAGCCATAACATTAAGACCACTGACAG
>CAKAKR010057517.1:0-17108 GCA_916700685.1 Adelosebastes latens
CTCTTTCTGCTGGCACTTCTTTAGTCCGATTACTTCCCGACATGTTGTTGTGACGGCCTCTCTTATCTTTTCCCATTGGTCTTGCATGTCTTCTTCCAGGCTCAGATCTTGCGATACCTGGAATCTGTTCTTCAGAGTCAGCATGTACTCCTCCCTTTTCTGTGTCTCTTCCAAAAGGCGGACGTTGAACTTCTGTCTCTTTGATGTTGTTTCCATCCAGTGCTTCTTCAGTTTCAGCTTCAGAGTGGCAACTAGCAGGTGGTGATCTGATGCTATGTCTGCTCCTCTCCTCACCCGTAGGTCCTGAAGTGATCTCCTGAACTTCCTGGTTATACAGAAGTGGTCGATCTGGTTCTCTGTCACGCCATCCGGTGATATCCAGGTCGCTTTATGAATCCTCTTGTGTGGAAAGACGCTTCCACCTATGACTAGGTTGTTCAGGGCACAGGTGTCTGCAAATCTCTCTCCATTCTTACTCATCTCTCCCAAACCCTGCTTGCCCATTACTTCTTCGTAGCCTGTGTTGTCTCTTCCGATCTTTGCATTGAAGTCCCCCATGAGAATACTGATGTCTTTTCCCTTTATCTGTTCCAGGATGCTCTGCAGTCTGTTATAAAAGTCATCCTTATTTTCATCGTCGCTGTCGTTTGTTGGTGCGTAACACTGTATCACATTCATCTTGATCTTCTGCTTCTTAGTTCTGAAAGAAGCTGTTATGATTCTTGGACCATGTGCTTCCCATCCAATCAGGGCTCTCTGTGCTGTTTTTGATAGAAGAAGACCGACTCCCTCTGTGTGCGGGGCTTTGTCTTCTTCATGGCCCGAGTAGAGTAGCAGCTCTCCTGTCATCAGTCTTTGTTGTCCAGATTGAATCCATCTTGTTTCACTGATTCCCAACAGGTCTAGGTTGTATCTATTCATTTCTGCTGCTGCTTGCATGGTCTTTCCAGTCTCATACATGGTCCTAACGTTCCACGTTCCAATCCGGATGTCCCTGGTTGACAGAAGGGGTTTCGGCTCTGTGACTTCCTTGACTTTGTGGCTTTCATCACACAGTGTCATATTTCCTCTTGATGAGGAACCCTCCTCTACCAGGATTTGATTCTGTCTTTCTGTTGTCAACGTTTCTGTAGCATACAGGTTTTTTACAAGTTGGGGTTGCTAACCCCAAGCCTAACCTTCCACCATTTCTGGCTTCTGGTAAGTTTTGGAGTTGGTTTGTTAGTCCTCTCCCCTAACTTATTGTCTTCCAGGTAGTGGATTACAGTCTCATACCACGTGAGGCCAGACAGGCTTTGGGTCGTGTACAAGCTGTCTCGGCACGTCAAGCCCAACCAACTCCTGCTACTGTGTAGTGAAAGCTGCAACTAAGGCGAGCATTTCATACCAGCAGCACGAGACAGCAGGCGTGGTGGCCAAGTGGTAAGGTGTTGGTCTAGTAAATCAAAGATCATGGCTTTGATCCCCCCCCCCCTCCATGCCTGGGTTATTAGTAGCTTGTTATAAAAACTATTTGTGATCCTTAATGGGACATCCAAAACATAAGGTTGTTAATACTCGGGTCTTTTTCATTGTGATAACTTGTGCTTCCTCACGTCCTATCTCCTCGCTTGACCTGGAAATCGTTCATCCTCCGCCATCATGGATGATCTTCCAATACCTTAAATGCATCTCGAGGAGCGAGGAGGCTTCTGGAGGAGGAGAGAGCGAGGAAACGCCGGTGTATCCTCTGCGGTAGTCTTTTACTGACCGCTCTGCCCCCTTATTGGATATCAGTTATCGATTGGATATTTCTATTAGAACGAGTTTTCTTTTCATGATCTGTTATTTCCCCCATTAACTTTTATTAATGAAACTATTAAAGTCAGAGAGAGAAGGAGAGTCTGTCTGTCAGCAACAAACACCTTTTACATCATTTATCCTCATTTCCATTCAGTCACACGAGGCTGGTAATTCCTGAACGTCGGGTTTGATATGAGTTATATCATTTACATTTTCACTGAAACGTTCAGCCTAATAAATGATGTCCAGCTGTGATCAGCTGCTGCTGTCATCAGAAACGGACGTCGCTTCATGTGACGCTTCAGAAAAAACAACTTATTTTTCCTCGCTTCCTCTCTCCTTGCATCTCATCCTTGGGCCTTTCCCATTTGTGATTTTATATGGCTCGATTCCTCTCCTCGACTCCTCGACTCCTCTCCTCGCGTCTTAGTCCCGCCCATGGGAGATGCGAGCGGAGGAGGCGAGGAAAAGACTCGAGGAGAGAGGAAACGAGGAAATATGTTTTTAAGACATGAGACGTCCTTTCCTCTGAAGCGTCACGTGAAGCGACGTCCGGTTCTGATGACAGCAGCAGCTGATCACAGCTGGATCAGCTGTCAGTCAGCTTTAACAGCTGTTTATGTCTGAACTGATCTAATACTAATAAAGAAACAGAGTTATCAGAGCAGCAGTGTTTCCTCTCTGTAGCCTGTTACCTGTTTAACACCTGCAGATGAATAACAGCTGCAGTCTGTATTTCTACTGTGGACTGAGTCCTGCTTAGAGGACCAGGAACCATCTCTACTGGATCAATATCTATATATTATTTATTCATTATTAGTGTCTGTATTTATTGATATTCTGACACTAGAAAGGATGTATTAGGCTGAATGTTTCAGGGAAAAGTGAAATGATGTAACTCATATCAAACCCGACGTTCAGGAATGATCAGCCTCATGTGACTGAATGGAAATGAGGATAAATGATGTAAAAGGTGTTTGTTGCTGACAGACAGACTCTCCTTCTCTCTCTGACTTTAATAGTATCATTAATAAAAGTTAACGGGGGAAATAACAGATCATGAAAAGAAAACTCTTTCTAATAAATGAAGAAAGTTGTTTGAGGTCTGCTGTCAGGTGTTCTAAAGCTCTTTCAGTGTCAGGCTGCTTCAGCCGCGGTGTGTGAAGGAGAGATCCTGCAGGTCCTTCTGCTGCTGGAACACTTCACCATCAACATGGTCCGTCTGTTCACACCTACAATTAACACAGATTATAACTAGATGGTGAATCAGAAAACAACTAAACTGTAAATCTTTTAATCTGTGATCTGTCTTCACTCCGGTATAAAACTCCAGTGATGTTGATGTATCAGATCAGTTTGATCGGCAGCAGCATCCAATCAATAACTGATATCCAATAAGGGGGCGTTTCGGTCGGTAAAAAACTTCCGTGGAGGAAACACTGGAGGATACACTGGTGTATCCTCGCTCATGGCTCCTCCGGCAAGCCTCCTCGCTCCTCGCTCCTCGCTCCTCGCTCCTCGAGATGCATTTTATGAATTGGGATGTCCTTCAAGATGGAGCCGGAGGATCGAGGAGCGAGGAGACGAGGAGGTGAAAAATGGTGAAATGAGATGCAGCTCTTGCCTCCTCTGCTCACATCTCCCCGTGGGAGGGACTAAGACGCGAGGAAAGGAAATGAGGAGACACTTTAACACAATGAAAAAGAGCCCTTGTCACGTGTAGGAGTCCTGTTGAATGTCACCCCCCTTAGCATCAAATCACCACACACCAGTTCATCTGACCACATTTCTGAGCATTTCTTTACTTTTGTTCCATGCAGGAAGAGCAAAATAGTTTTAGGGTTACAACAACTAGTATAAATGATATCAATATGAAATGTCTGCCTTTGAACCAACAGAACTACAGCCGAAATGCCAAGCTGAAGAGGTTTTACAAGGTCCTGTCCTCTAACAATGATGGGAAGAGAGAATTCATCTCCACCATGGAAGGTACCATTCCTCCATGACTACTTTTCAGTTTGAATCATTCATATTGTTCACTATACATTTGTCATAAACACAAAAGGTTAGTGCAAATGCATAGTGCAACAAATAGCACACTACAGTGAATTCAGCTAGATGGCACCATCACCTTATAACTGAACTGGTGGTTTGGATAATAATAATGATGAGAGGGATGCTGATTATCCAGATTACTTTGTTTGGTTTTTTCACTGACAATGTTTCTGGTTCTCCTCAGCCTACCGCTACCCATTTTATGCAGTACAGTGGCATCCAGAGAAAAGCTCCTTTGAGTGGATAAATAAGCCGGGCATGATTCACTCCACCGCTGCTATAAGAGCCTGCTTCTACACTGCCAGCTTCTTTGTCTCTGAAGGTAATCTGTGGTACATCGGTTTGTTTTCATATTACCCCAGGTTAGCTGAGGGCCAGAGGCCAGAGGCCAGAGGCCTGTACTACGAAGCAGGATTTGCGGTTATCGAGGTAACTTCAGGGTTAACTCTGGGTTTTCCGTAATACAAAGCTGGTTTACTTCTTATCGAGGTAGATCTCCATGGTAACTTATGCTGAACGGCTAACCTGCTTCGGAGCAGGTTATGTTCCAGATAAGAGATCAACTCGTATGAAAACACCTCCTACTGACCAATCAGAGCTCAGTGTGGTGATCGTATGGTAATATTACACATATATGAAGAAGTTACAGTCATAATCCAGACTAAAAACTACACAGTTTAAACTGACAAATACAAGAAGGACAGCGGACTTTATGTTGTGGGTGTTTACCTCTTTGAATTATATTTTTATATTTATTTATTTTTACTTCCTCTTGAGTCTGTTTCACATCGTCAGAGAGGTGGAAGCAGGTGAAAGGATGTTTAAATACTCATAGACGCCAAAATGTACACGCAGGGTTAAAATAGGTGTAATCCATTCATCTATTACACTCTTTAAAGCTATTTATATTTAGACGACTATATCTGACTTTTGAGTGTTCCGTTAAATTAATAAGTCTGTTAATTTACGCATTCACACATCGGGAGTTTTTTCTTTTTCCAGCTGTCCTTCCTGCATTTGGAAGCTTCAACTGTGTTACTTTTAGTCTGGATTAAGTGTTTAACTTCTTCGTATTTGTCTAATATAGTTTACTCTTTGTTAAATGTGTCTCTCTGTCGGTCTGGCTGTCTGTCAGTAGTCTTAATCATGTCTGTGATTGGTCAGATGCTGCAAACACCTCCTCGTTCATGTGAACGCGCTCATAGCCAGACTGAGAAACCCTGGGTTGACTTACCGAGTTGATAACCAGCTTCGTAGTACAGTTTATCGAGAACTCGTTTGTTAGGGTAAGTGAAGCCAGATAACTAAAAGATACCCTGGGTATGTTGAACTCGCTTTGTAGTACAGGCCTCCGGTTCAACTCGCAAAAAACACAACAACAAAAAGAGATTATCTCGACAGTGTTTTTGTTTTCATGGACTCTTAAATGCATTAAAAAAGTTACAATCTAGTATTGTCGTTTGTGCATGCACATGTTCCTACCTTTTGCGATTCAGAGAAGGAAACGACTTGTTGCTGCTGCATGGAGCTGTGCAGTGGGCGGAGTGAGAGAGATAAAGGATGTTTATCACATTACAGGAGTTGACCCGTAGTCACTGATTGGACTGCTGCTGCTGCGTCAGACCTCTTTAAACTGGTGGAAAAGCAAACATACTGCACATCTACTCGATAACAAGCAGAGGTGATGAAACCATCTTAGCCTCTTTAGGAGGATGATCTTTATCCTCCTAAATTCCTCACTAGTAGAGGTCAATTTTCGATAAGATTTAGAGGAACCAAATTATGGAGTAGCTTTTCACATCTATCAAAAAACTGTTCATCTGTCAAATGTTTCAAAAGTTGCTTAAGGGGTCATTTAATTGGTGTCTTGTAATTGCTTTTCCCCATGTTGTCCATGTATCTGTTTTTATATTTTTTATTTTTTTTTATGTTGTTTGGTTACGATTGCCCAGAAGTCTTTATAGATATTTAAATCAATATCCTCCTCACTTATCTTTTTTGATA
Organism: Adelosebastes latens; assembly: GCA_916700685.1. NCBI lineage: Eukaryota > Metazoa > Chordata > Actinopteri > Perciformes > Sebastidae > Adelosebastes > Adelosebastes latens. The sequence continues at coordinate 5,842 of CAKAKR010057517.1, forward strand.
TATTTACTGTATTGTTATTGTTGTTATTATATATATATTGTCCTAATTGTTTTGTTATCACTATTATGTAGTCATATTATTTCTTTATATTAATCTTGTCTCTAGGTGGAGGCTTCAGATCAGCCCAGTGGGTTTTTTGCCTCTTCCTGCACTGTATAATATTCATTTATTTTTTTGTTATGTTGTATAGTCTTAAATTGTGCAAAACAAATAAACAAATAAACAAATAAACCCCAAACAATAAAAAGACCATGGACCAGGATGAAGACTAAAATGAGACTAAAATGAGACACAGCTCCAGGATGACATAGTGGACATGGAAGTGAATGGTGAGGCATATACAGTACACTGATCAGCCATAACATTAAGACCACTGACAGGTGAAGTGAATAACATGGATTATCTCGTTACAATGGCACCTGGCAGTGGGGGGGACATATTAGGCAACAAGTGAACATTTTGAACTTTGAACTTTGTGTTGGAAGCAGAAACTAGAATGGCACTCGGAGAGCGCAGACCTCCGCCAAGCTGCCTGAGTAAGATTGCCCCCCCTCTCAGTGCAGCTTGCGCCATCATCCACGTGTATTTTTGTTTATGTTGAGATCAGCTGTATGTATCGGAGCATCTTAAAACACTTCATTCAAACTGGACAGAAACAAAGTAAAACTCACCTAAACCGTCGTTGTTACTCTTTCCAACAATCACCAAGTGTGCTTTGGTCGAACTCAATTGTAATTTCACCAAATTTAATGTGAAAAACGCCGAATCTACAGGTGTCCCCCACCCCCACCATCCCCAACTCTCTCTCTGTCCTTCTCTCTGCAGGCAGAAGGAAAGAGGCTGGGTGACGCGTCATGAACGCGTCATCAGTTACACTGCGAATGTCTGAAAGCCTGTGGTGTTAATGCACAGGCTGAGCGGAGTTATTAAAAGCAAACTAAATCATGATCCGGATCGCCACCAAAATCTAATGGATTGTTCATTGTGCCACACCCCACCCCTCCAAAAAATTCCATTCAAATCCATCACGGACTTTTGGAGTAATCCTCCAAACAGACAAACCAACAAACAAACAAACCAACAAACCAACAAACCAACAACGGTGAAAATATAACCTCCTTCCTAAGCCTTCAGCCTTGGCAGAGGTAAAAATGACCAAGCGTAAGAATGTGAGCAACTTTGACAAGGGCCAAATAGTGCTGGCTAGACGACTGGGTCAGAGCATCTCCAAAACTGCAGCTCTTGTGGGATGTTCCCGGTCTGCAGTGGTCAGGACCTACCAAAAGTGGTCCAAGGAAGGAAAACCGGTGAACCGGCGACATGGGTCAGACCCGAGGCTCATTGATGCACATGGGAAGCGAAGGCTGGCCCGTGTTGTCCGATCCAATAGAAGAGCTACTGTAACTCAAATTGCTGAAAAAGTTAATGCTGGTTCCGATAGAAAGGTGTCAGAACACACAGTGCATCGCAGTTTGTTGCGTATGGGGCTGCGTAGCCGCAGACCGGTCAGGGTGACCCATGCTGACCCGTGTCCACCGCCAATAGCGCCTACAATGGACATGTGAGCATCAGAACTGCAGCACGGAGCAATGGAAGAAGGTGGCTCGGTCTAATGAATCACGTTTTCTTTTCATCATGAGGATCATCATGTGGATGGCAACGAGTTTGAGGTGTTGACTTAGCCTCCAAATTCTCCAGATCTCAATCCAATGGAGCATCTGTGGGATGTGCTGGACAAACAAGTCCGATCCACGGAGGCCCCACCTCGCAACTTATGGGACTTAAAGGATCTGCTACTGACGGCTTGGTGCCAGACACCACAGCAGACCTTCAGAGGTCTAGTGGAGTCCATGCCTCGACGGGTCAGGGCTGTTTTGGCGGCAAAAGGGGGACTTACTCAATATTAGGCAGGTGGTCATAATGTTATGGCTGATCGGTGTATATGCTCATTATTTTGCAAAGCCTAACCACAAGTAGTAGAGGCTCTATAGATACTGTATGTTTACATAGTAATGTAGTGCTGCTGGCTAAAGAAAAGCTAAAATATGCATAGCAGATATTCAAGTAACTTCAGGTGAAGTTTGTCCAGTTAACCTTTGTTAACATATTTATTCAAAGATTAAGGGCACGAGTTGGCAGAGAAAAATCGGGGCAGATCCACTGAGAAAGACAATGATATTCTGCAAAAAGAGTGTCTTAAATAAAAAGTTAAAACAAGAAGAATTATATACATTCAGTATGTTGTATGCTGTACAGACTGAGCCCAAACTTGCATGTTTATTTTAAGGACTTTATTTCTCATTAAAACTGTCAAATTACAGTCTAAAAACATGCTCTGCCTATACAGCACTTTGAGATATGAGAATGTGTTGCTGCTTCACTGCTGCCTCCATCATCACGTTATCATTAATAAAGTTATCATTAATAATGTTATCATTCATGTTATCACAATCTTGCAGATTACTGAGGAGATCTGAAGAATGCCGGAGGAGAGAAGAAACAGGAGAGATGGTGTTTATTGTAGCAGAAGCAGTACAGCAGCGCTGCACCTGAGAAAATCACTATGATGCTCCGTCTAGAAGAGGTTCTGGTCTCTGGTTCTGGTACCACTCTGGTCCTGAAAGGCTGAAACACCCGATCCCACTGAGTGAGAATGGCCTGACGGGCTCCGGCCCACTGGCCCGGTCCAGTCAGACGGTACTGATAAGGAGTAAAGGGACCCAGCAAAACCTGCAGAGCCAGTCTGGGGTCCTTCAGGAAGAGCCACAGTATGTTTGGTCGAACCCCCACCTCTTCTGCCAGAGAGTCCAGGTAAGGGATGTAGTCCACTTGGAGGGGGTTACGGTTTGAGCAGGAATATCTAACAGAGGGAAACAAACAAACAAAAACATTATAAAAACAAAATACTGCTGTTTTTAATTTGGGACTTTATATGCTTCAAAGCAAACATGAATAATGTGACATTAAAAGATAGAAATGAAATTAAAGAGGTCATTGGTGAAGTAATATACTGATATCAGCAGTACATGCATGCAGAAATATATAAATTTCATGTATTCTTTCAACTTTATTTCAACAAGTTAATCAAAAATAACAGATTTAAAAGCACAACCCGATCAGAACCCTGCAGTAAATCAGGTCAGATGGTCGGTATAATTGCAAACTTGATGTTTTGCCCCCTCCGGGTTGGGACTGAGTCACTGTCCCAAGCGAGGGAGTTCAAATATCTTGGGGTCTTGTTCACGAGTGAGGGTAAAATGGAGCGGGAGATAGACGGGCGGTTCGGTGCAGCGTCTGCAGTTATGTGGGCGCTGTACTGGACCGTTGTGGTGGAGAGGGAGCTGAGCCTGAAGGCAAAGCTCTCGATTTACCAATCTATCTACGTTCCAACCCTCACCTATGGCCATGAGCTTTGGGTAGTGACCAACAGAATGAGATCACTGATTCAAGCAGTCGAAATGAGCTTCCTTCGTAGGGTGGCTGGGCTCAGCCTTAGAGATAGGGGGAGGAGCTCAGACATCCGGAGGGAGCTCGGAGTAGAGCCGCTGCTCCTTTGCATCGAAAGGGGCCAGCTGAGGTGGTTCGGGCATCTGATCAGGATGCCTCCTGGACGCCTCCCTTTAGAAGTTTTCTTGGAACATCCAACTGGTAAGAGGCCCCGGGGTAGACCAAGAACATGCTGGAGAGATTATATATCTTGTCTGGCCTGGGAACGCCTCGGGGTCCCCCAGGAAGAGCTGGAAAATGTTGCTGGAGAGAGGGACGCCTGGAAAACCCTACTAGGCCCCAGATAAGCGGAGTTAAATGGATGGATGGATCTCAACATCTTAATGTGGATCTACTATTCAGTTTCAGCGTTATTTCCTACCTCTGGTGCATGGTTATTGTGTCTTTTTCAATTTCCTTCATCATGGTCACTTCTGAAGGGAGAGTTGCTAAGCCTGCATGAAAAAAAAAGAAAATCAGTCAACTTGAAATACACACACACAAAAATTATTTTAACAGTGATCTTAACGCTAATGTTCTGATTGGAGTCCTGGAGACCCAGGCCCTGTTTAACAGGTCAAAAAACATACTTAAAGTTACTACAAGGAACTTTCATTTTGTGTTAATTTTGGTGGCCCCTGTGGACAAATGCAGTAGTGCTTTCATGAACACCACCGCTTCATGTCAAAGAGATGCAGCTGCCAGACTCCCTCGAGAAAACCTCATTTTACTGCAGCAGGGTCTGACAGTCTGCCCCAGTCAGTCCTGGTTCTGGTTCTACCATGCCTCCCTTCCCTCCAGTGGGCCCATTAATACAGCCTGGGCCTCCAGCAGCGTGGTGTCGGTGTTGGCTTCCAGTAGAAATAGCCAATCTTCTCGCTGGTAATGGTTAAGTTTGCTTATGTAGGTCATATAGAGGCATCATTACTACATTGAGTCTGTTTCATAACCACTTAAAAGTTCCTTGTATTAACTTTATCATTGTTTTATCAGCCTAATACTTCATGATTCTTTCTGTTTTATACAACTGAGCATAAAATTCCGTTTGACTGCTGTACTTTACCTTTAAACACTCTTGTAGCCCAGCGGGCCTGCATCTCAGCCAGAGGGTTGACCGCCCCGAGGGCGTGGATGAAGCCCACCACTGCCAGAGTCGGCTTGGTCAGTGCAGGAGGGAACATATGCTTGTAGAGACGCAGCCTGTAACCACTTTTAGCCTGCAGAGCTGATGGCAGGAAGGGGAAGCTGTAGTTGTACCCTGTGGCAAACACCACTACGTCCACCTGCATGACACACGCATAAGAGACTCCAAAAATGGATATCAAAGTACTGAATGCAACAATATGGATGTTTTTTTTTACATTATAAGATCAAGATCAGAATACAGTCTAACGATTGTACTAGTACACACCTTGTCTATGACGCTCCCATCGACAAAGACCACACTGGACCCACAGAACTCATTCACATTTGGTTTCACCAGAACACGACCTGAGATGATCCGACTTGGCAGGTCGTCATTCACACAAGGGATCCGTACAAAAAAACTGTCAAAAAGGACGGCAGAGCTGTGTTAGGCAACTACAGTATATGAGGAGTCGCTGTGCACACTTACATCCACTGTCACCTAGGAAACAAAAAGTGTTCCCTTTTGTTCAAATCAGATGATAAAAAATGCAATGTACATCTTGTCCATCACTCCCTTATTAGAGATGTTATTTTTTATTTTGGCATTTAGACCTGCACTTTAAAAACTTTGCAACCAGATGATCTGTCTTCTAGCACCATCATCTGGCCAAATGTTTTATTGGTTCACTAAATATATGTTAAGAAAGTGTGGTGCAAGGGTGCTAGAACTACACATAAGACAACTAAAAGTAATATTTTTTGCAAACATTCAGACTTTTTATTTAAATACTTCTAAGCTTTCCTCTGATGCCACCTGCAGGACAAACTTAAATTTTTGACCCCACTGGTTAGGCTGCACAAATAGCAAATTCATCAGTGTGTTGTACGCTCTGCCAATACTTTCATATTATTTCATATTACCCATGTTTTGGTTTCAGACCATATAGTCTGTGGTCAATTGTTTCGTCCAGTTTCTTCTCCACCATCCTGTTGATCCACGAGGGGAAGAGCTTGTATATCATCTCATCCATTCGAGAAGTCCCAATAAGGTCAGTTGGGAGCCCCCCATCTCCCACACGCCTGGCGACCCACGCTCCGCTCCTGGTACTGAGGTACACCTGCAGGTCAGGTCAGCACATAGAGGGTTAAGATTCATGTTGCACAGCTTTTAGATTGTTTTTAGCATCACTTTTTAGTTTTTTTTAAAGATTACAGCCAAAGACAGCAGCTTTGGCTCATTTTTCGAAACAGTCTTAACTTTCAAAACCTAGTTATTGTGCCAGTAAATTGGCCAATGCCACTAATATTAAAAGTTGTTTTGTCATCATGTGAAACGCATACGTCAAAATGTTTACAGGTTTTTTCACCATGGCAGTCAACCCTGGAAATGTTTCTTATGTGCAAATCTCTGTTTTGTTCTACTTTTTGTTGACACTGACTGCTTACTGTACTACACCAGAATGTCAGCTTTGTCAAGCTGAAGGCTGTTGTGTCTCGCACTGAGCTGTCTAGATTCAGATTTCAACAGCAGGTAAAGGTTTACTGGGAAAAGTCAATACTTTAGGCTACAATGCTGTTTACACAGAAACAGGATGTGCACATTTGTGTTAACAGTAAATGTATTTGTGTAGCAATCTGTTACATGTATTATGAACAGAAAATTCACTGTTGATTTTTCATATAAAGTCATAAACAATGCACGGAAAATTTGCTACAAAATGACACCCATGCCAGTAAAAAATAAAATAAAAACCCTGCAACAATGAAAAAACCTGCAGTAGTTTGGTAAAAAAAATAACAAGAGTACGTTTTATGAAATCTACATGTATGTCTGACAGATTTTGATAATTCAACGAATCATTTTGTTCAGTTCAAACGATGGAAGAATATTTAGAAGTTGTGAAGAGTACGACAATCTCACCGAGAGTCAACTCATCAGTTTTGATCAATAAGACGTGCAAGTGGTTATTGTTCAAATTGTAGACTATTGTACTCTTTTGCATACACGTGCCAAACACATGCAATTAGCTTGAATGAATGAGAAATTCTAATCTGTTGGGAACAACAAACTAATTGTTCAGAGACTTGAGCTCATTGGCAAAGCGAAAGAGAAAATCTGTAATATGAAACAGCAATGCTAGATTTGAAAAGTAGTGAAATGTAGTTTAGTTGCGTACCTTCTCAGCAACTCTACTGATATCCACAGCAATATCACCTCCAGAGTTCCCAATCCCAATCACCACCACTCTTTTCCCCTGCAGACCCTCAGCGTTGCGATAATCCCAGCTGTGAAAATATCTGCCTTCAAAGCTCTCAATACCTGAGATGGAAAAATAAAAAACAAACATGTCTATGACTTGCATAGCTGTAGTTGTACTCTATTTGAAGAGCAGTCAGTGTGTGAAATGTCTGTGGAGTAGCAGCAGCTGCAGGGTGACTCTCTCAAATGTGAAACAAAAGACATATATATAATGATTCCTGGTACCTGGGAAGTCTCTGAGTGGCAGGTGAGGTTGAGTGTAGTGTCCGCTACAAACCATCACTGCATCAAAAACACGAGTCTCCCTCTGACCCTCTGTCCTCTCTGTCTCCACCTCCCACTGGCCTGTCGCTGCAAAATCCGGCGTCTGCCTCACACTGACCACGGGCGTCTGGACACAAACACACACAAACAGTGGTGAATATTCTCCGTTTATATTGGCATTTATCTGTTACATTTATTGGTAATACATTACTTTAAGTCCCCCTAAGTGGTATATAACACACTTTGTATTTATGCACAGCTACAAAGATGAAAGGAACAGTGTGTAGGATCTGGCGGTATCCAGCCGTGAGGTTGCAGATTACAACTTCTCCCGTGTCCCAAGCGTGTAGAATTGCTACTGTGGCCAACATGAAAACGCAAATGGTCTTCTCTAGAGCCAGTTGTTGTAACAGTAGAGTGCTTGTGTGTGTATGAGGGAAGTGAGTGGTGAAGCAAGAGTGAGAGAAAGCGGCGGCGATGTGAGCGAGTAACGTTATCAATACCGGCCCAAGCAGGATAAGTTAACAGTGTTTGGTTTGTCCGTTATGGGCGGTTGTAGAAACATGGCGGTGCGATGAGTCAAAGCATTAATGTGGTTATTGTGGTTAACAACCTGTCGGGCAGGCCTCTATATGCTTTATTCCATACAGAATATGGATTGAGATCATTGAGATTATTATCGTCTTTACAAACAATCCTAAAGCTCACTGACCTTAAAGTGAATGTGTTGCATCAGGTTGAAGGCCTGAGCGTAGAGGCGCATGTACATCAGCACCTCAGAGTGGTGCATGTGGTTGGGGAGCTCAGCTGGAGGAGGGAAGTCGCTGAGAGACAGCTTCTCTTTGGAGCTGTTGTTGATCACCGACTCATAGATGTTGGAACATCCAGGCTCTGGCTTCTCCTACAGAAGGACAGTATAAAGACAGATAGTGACTAGGGCTGTCAAAGTTAACGCGATAATAACGCGTTAACGCAAATTCGTTTTAACCCCCACTAATTTCTTTAACGCATTAACGCAACTTGCGATTGTTAGGTTGTAGCGAGCTCAGTTTTAAAGCTAGAGTGAAGACTCTAGTGCAAATATTAGCTTTCCGCAAAGGAGGCTAAATAACGCTCCAAACTTACACTCAATTTTGGTGAGGAAAAACTGTCATGGCCATTTTCAAAGGGGTCCCTTGACCTCTGACCTCAAGATATGTGAATGAAAATGTGTTCTATGGGTACCCACGAGTCTCCCCTTTACAGACATGCCCACTTTATGATAATCACATGCAGTTTGGGGCAAGTCATAGTCAAGTCAGCACACTGACACACGGACAGCTGTTGTTGCCTGTTGGGCTTCAGTTTGCCATGTTATGATTTGAGCATATTTTTTATGCTAAATGCAGTACCTGTGAGGGTTTCTGGACAATATTTGTCATTGTTTTGTGTTGTTAATTAATTTCCAATAATAAATATATACATACATTTGCATAAAGCAAGCATGTTTGTCCACTCCCATGTTGATAGAGTATTAAATACTTGACAAATCTCTCTTTAAGGTTAATTTTGAACAGATACAAAACGTGAGATTATTTTGCGTTTTTTATCATTTCACTTTGTTACTTTGTCTGCAATTAAACGGTCACAACAAATATAAAGGGACTCGCATTTATAGAGCGCTTTTCTAGTCTTCTGACCACTCAAAGCACTTTACACTACATGTCAGCATTCACACACACATTCATACAAGGTGTTATTATTGATAAATATTGTGTCCATACTACCAGGGCCGGCTCTAGCCCTTTTGGTACCCAAGGCGAAATTCAGATTCGGACCCCCAGAACCCTAACCCAAACCCCCCCCAAAACATTGCTCTACTGTTTTTCTTTTCCACATCCACATATTTTATTACATTTACTATCAGATTTACATGTAAATTCCTACATGGTTTAACATTACAGACATACTTTCAAGAAGTGAAAATATGAGCTTATGTACAAGTGTTTATGTAAAAGCGTTGTCCTTCACCTTAAACCTCCATACACCTCCGATATCAAGGCCGCTCTCAAAGCAGGTGGGCTCCAGACCTTCATCCAAACAGGCCTTGATGCTGGTCAGACCAGAAATCCCTGCTCCGATCACTGCTACCTTCTGAACCATGCTGAAGAGGAAGCACAGCTGACACCAACGGGAGCTCTGATCTGATGTAGAGGTTGGAACTGGAGTAAGAAGAAAGGTGGAAGAGGAAATGTGTTAGTTGTTTTGTGGTGTGACGTGAAGCGGTTGTATATGTGTTGAATGTATGACTCTGTCACACCCCTTTGTGTTTGAATTTGCATGTAAATCACGGCTTGATTCAATCAAAGGTAATCAATTTGGTATGAGACAGATGAGTGCTAAACAAGATTAAAGTCTGTATTTTAAAGAACAATGGCTCTAAAATGTTGAATCAACCTTTTCAGAGAACACGTTTGACACAGGTGTAACAAATACCAGCAATTCCTGCACAGCATTGCATTGATTACTCGGGCATCATTGATGTTGTTTGTCCCACTTGTGCTTTTTCAGCTATAAGTCAAAATGTCTGCTGTGAAGAGGAACAAGAAAGAAACAAAAGTGCTCCGATGCTGGCAGAGCTATTGAGATTCAGGTTAGAAAGAGTTATTCAGTAAGTGTGATGACCTGACCCCTGCAAATCTGTTGTTTGTCTCGTCTTTCAGATACCTGGTGGTAGGGGACCATTAGCGCCAACTGGAAACACCTGGGCCCCAGGTGTGAACCTGGTGTTCCCAGTCTTTAAAGCCCTGGCTGCAACTGGAGCTCTTTAACTTTTGTTTTTGTTTCAGGTTTAGGCAAGGCAAGGCAAGGCAGCTCTATTTGTATAGCACATTTCAGCAACAGGGCAATTCAAAGTGCTTTACATAAACATTCAAGAACATTGCAACAAAGTGCAAAAGAACATTGAGAAATAATTGAAATAGTCATAAAACGTTAAAGATTAAAAAATAAAAACAAGCAAAAAATAAAAGCTAGGATAGAAGTTAAAATAGAATATAACTGTGACGGCCCCTGCTTGTCTGCAGAGGTGTGATATAATAGTGACGTGCCTGTGTTGTGTTTAAGGAGCTGATTGGAATCCCTGGCTGATCTGGAGCACCTGGGCCCGGTGCTCCACCGGATATAAAGGCCGGCTTCCCGTGCGTCGCTCTCTCTCTCTCCCTGCCGGCTGCCTGCAATCACTTTTGCTTTGCTTAGCTTTTGTTGGACTTTTTACTTCACAACACCTCACACTACATTATTCAAGCACACCTACATTGACACTACTGATTTCACTGACTAACACACTCCATAAGTACATTTAATTCTTAATTAATATTATTTGTAATAATAAATACTTTATATTATTTGGCATTTTGTGTCCGTTCCCGTTTTTGTCATGGCCCACGGGCCGGGTTATGACATAACACACAAGAGTAAAAGCTCTAGTGCAGTATAAGATAATTATTTGGTTTAATAAAAGTCAGCAGCAAACAAGAAAGTTTTAAGCTTTGATTTAAAAGAACCAAGAGTTGGAGCGCTCCTGCAGTTTTCTGGGAAAAACTGAACGTGTTGAACGCTGCTTCTGCATGTTTAGTTCTGTCTCTGGGGACACTAAGCAGACCTGATCCAGACAACCTGAGAGGTCTGGATGGTTCATAACATAACAGAAGATCAGAAATGTATTTTGGCCCTAAACCATTTAGTGCTTTGTAAACCAGCAGGAGTATTTTGAAATCAATTCTCTGAGAGACAGGGAGCCTTTTTTAGGAAGACCAGTAAAGACGCCGTTACAGTAGTCAAGTCGGCTGAAGATAAATGCATGGAGTAGCTTTAGTTCCTCTTTTGTTCACATGCACCCTACAACGTACACTATCTTCACTCTCAAGCACACCCTACACTACTAATTCCACTGACCTCCACTCTCTGTGTGCTTTTTTGTACCCTTATTACCTCCGCCAATGCCTAAGGCCTCGGGCCAAGGAGGCTATGTTTTTACCGGCGTTGGTTTGTTTGTCTGTCTGTCTGTCTGTCTGTTAGCAGGATTACTCCAAAAGTTTGTGATGGATTTGAATGAAATCTTTTGGAGGGGTGGGGTGTGGCACAATGA
>CAKAKR010057518.1:0-12176 GCA_916700685.1 Adelosebastes latens
AGGTAGGTAGACAGGTATGTAGGTGGATAGGTAGGTAGACAGCTAGGTAGACAGGTAGGTAGACAGGTAGGTAGGTAGACAGGTAGGTAGGTAGACAGACAGGTAGGTAGGTAGATAGGTAGGTAGACAGGCAGGCAGGTAGACAGGTAGGTAGACAGGTAGGTAGACAGGCAGGCAGGTAGACAGGTAGGTAGGTAGACAGGTAGGTAGGTAGACAGGCAGGCAGGTAAGTAGCTTGTCCAACCATTTCATTTGTCCTCTGACAGCCACAGATACCAGATAGTTTTCCTTTTCTTGTCTGTATGAGTAAGTTGAAGAAGATTACCAACCCTAGCTTTAACATGTTCTCCAGACTATATGACAGGAGTCCACCAGAGTTCAGAGACACTGTGTGCAGCTGGATACTAATCAGTCTTTAACATGTAGACAATGAGAGCTCCAGACTCTATGACAGGAGTCCACCAGAGTTCAGAGACACTGTGTGCAGCCGGATACTAATCAGTCTTTAACATGTAGACAATGAGAGCTCCAGACTCTATGACAGGAGTCCACCAGAGTTCAGAGACACTGTATACAGCTGGACATTAATCTGTTTTTTTCTCTGTTCTAGTGGAACTGGAGCGACGCATCGACTTTGAGCTGCGGGAGGGCATGGTGGAGAGCCGCTATTGGTCAGCAGTGACCTCACACACGGCCTATTGGTGCTCTTACGACGTGGCTCTGTTCCTCCTCACCTTCATGTACAGACCACAAGAGCCTGTTGAACCTGCAGAAGACAACCCAGAGACCTCATAACGGGCCAACTGACACACGGAGCCGTCACGGCGGGGGTCACTTCACTTTCTATTCACACCTTTTCACATATAAATTGAGAGCCCAACTTATGGAACACAAAATGAAGAATGAAGTCACTTCATTTTCTAATTTCTTAATTCACATAAAAACGATTCTCTGCTTGACCCAATTTTTGAAATGTGAAATATTAAATATAAATAATATATTATAAAATTATTAGATATAGGTTTGGGGAATTTTGGAAGACTAATTATTATTTAAAATTATGTTTACATTTTGTTTGATCAAACAGTGATTAACTTAATTATTTGTTACTATTTGATAGGAAGACGTTCCCTGCTAGCAGCCTAAAGTAAACACCAGAGGGTCGTTTTCATTTTAATGTTAGCTGTAATAAGTTTTCAAACTTCAGAAATTTCTATTTTTCATTTGAATTTATCATCCATCATACACCCACAATGGCAAAAACAGTTTCAATTTGAATGAAAGATTTCATGTTAACTTGTCAGTCCTTGACGTGCTGCTAGCAGAGCAAACTGATCCACTGTTAGAACCAAGTGAATTGAAAATGAATTGACCCAACACAGACACACAACCTCTTAATTCCTCCCAGTTTACACACTCTGACCTCGATGTGACCTTTGCTCCAGACTGAGCAGACACACAGTATGCTGTGCCTGTCCTCTGTTTCCTGTTGTGTCCGGCTGTATCGATGACGTCCCACTGAACATTACCTGTCTGATCACAAAGCTCTGCTGGTCCTGACTGTGGATGTGCTGCTGAGACTGTAGCTATAGAGGAAGCCCCAGTGTCCATGCCTCAGAGGAGTGATCATGGTAGGTCATATTATAGAGAAGGCTTTAGGGAATTCTTTTCCAGCACAGTGCACCACTCAGACATTGAATCTTAAAATGTGAATACAACATTTAGTGATTTTGACCACTGGAGGGCAGAAAGACTCCTGCAACAGAGCCTCCATATACCATCCACTTATCATGTGGCTGTTAGCAGCTAACAGTTACCCAACACTAACAGTGTGTCGACACAACGTTAGCTAACTAACGTTAGCAGAGCAGCAGCTTCAGTGCTTCCTCTGTGTCTACACAGGATTCATTCAAGCTACAGTATTGAATCCAGGTCACCTGTAGGTCAGAGTCCAACACACAGAAGGAAGACAAATAGTTTTTTTTATCATTTCAATGCTGCTCGAAAAAGTTGCTACCTTTAGGGTGTCTGCATTTACATGCACTGAAGTAACCAGGAGCCCTATTTAAACCATCTACAACGCATGGTCTAAAGTGCATGATGCAAGTGCATTTAGGGCGTGTCTGACTCTAATATTGCTAGTTAAGCGGTGCATAATCTGGGTGCAGAGTAAGGCACAAGAGACAAAGAGGTTGTATTTAGTCTCTTAATCAATCATAGGTGTGTTTTAGGCGTAACAGGAACTAAACTAATCAGAGTGTCCCTTTAAAAGCCAGGTGTTCCTGCACCGGGCGCGTCGCTATTTAAACGGATGATTTGGTAAATTGGAGAAGCGAGCGGTTTTCTGCTGAGGAAACAGAGCTGGTCGTGCACAAAGTGAGAGTGCGTGAGCAGATGTATGTGGTGTTTGGCTGGTGGACCCTCTGCCTCCACCGTCTCCTGATCCTCTGTCCCATCAACATCTCCATCTGACTGCATACGAGCAAATGACTGATGACCTATTTAATAAATAATGAAAACTGTAGTACTTTCTGATGCAACCCATGGGGGGGGCTCGGACCAGCTGAGCAGAATCCTCCGCAGCTGCTTCACGCATGGACCTGCAGTCCAGCCCAGTCGCACAGCAGTTCGTGAAATAGTCACGAAAATTAAATGTATTGATTCGTGTACATCGTGATGGTCAGCACGAAATCAGTTCATATGTAATCCACGTACCAGGAAGCAGGTGAACCAGGAAGTATAAAGAGCGACAAACCTACCTCGGGAGGAGGTCGAGGTGGAAGAGTGGAATGAACACAGGCCTTTGACCAGGAGACCGGTGTTCATATCCCGTCCTGTGTGAAACCACAAGTCAAAGTGGATTTATTTGCCACGTAACTTCCGTACTGAAGTTACTGTTATTTTAACCCAAACCACCATCTCTTCCTAAACCTAGCTAAGTAGTTTTCATTTGACTGAAGACTGGAACAGAAAGTGACACGTGCGTCAGGTGTTGTTGAAAGTCGGGCTGAGCGTCACGAAAAAAATGTGAAATTGGTGTCTATGTACACAAATCAAATAGATTCAATTTCGTGACTATTTCATGAACTGCTGTGAGACTATGTTGTGCAGCCGGACGCTGCCAGAGAGGCGGTGTGTAACGCGTGGATCCATCAGCCTCAAAACGCCGCCGTTTAGGGGGAGAGGGACGCAAAATTTGAAGTAGCCTCCGTCTACACTCACACACACACAGAGGGATGATGAGAGGAGACGCCAGCGTTATCTCTCTGGTCACGAAGAGGAGCACTGACAGAGCGCTGCAGGTTGAGCATACAGAATGCCTGAGAGCCTTACTTCATTATATTCTACTATATTCTGAATTGTCACCTGCTGCCTGAATTTAGCGCCAGTTCATCTGCTACTTACACAACGTGGGCGCTGGGCGTGAAAATGACAACTGTGTCGGTCTGAAACCAGCAATGACAGCTGCGCTTGTGTGCCGCTGCGTGCTGCTGTGTGAGACAGGACCCATCAGGTGTTAACCAGTTTTGTTTTGATATTTTGAAATTTTGGATTTCTTACATGTCATAAAGCAGAAACCTAGTGTCTGTGATCAGAGAGGGGGATTAGAGAAACCTGATTTCTCCAGCTGGAATTCTCCTGGAAAACGGCAGTTTGTCTGCCATGTATAGTATTATTTATTTTATATATATGGGCATAACCGGGTTTCTAATCAGCTTTTTACATGTACAGCACATGTGCATGGGTAAGACTTCAGACAAGAGAGTGTCAGTTTGACAGCAGAGCAGCTGGATACCCACATACTGTACCCTGGTTTCTTTGAGTAACCCAGTTTCTTGAGTGCATGTAAACATACAGTACTGAGTAACACTCCAGGTTGTGGCTGTATGAGCAGAGCAGGACTACATGGAAGAGCAACACACAATTAGCATCATAAATGACAAAAAGACTATTACTGCATGAGAAGTCGCCTAAAGGGTGACTTCAGTATTTTTCTACCTGGACCCTATTTTTCAATGTTTTTATGTCTAAGTGACTGACGGGGACAACAGTTTCTGAAACTGGTGCAGTATTAAGGGAGTACGCTGCAGACGGCAGCCACTAAACAAGCTGTAATGTAATCCTTTGGGGCAACCTGGCACCACCAGTTTACGTCCACTAAAAGTTCTTTTTTTTACCATGACAGGCTCAGATTGTTATTATCAGTGTCTGACAACATTGTGGAAGTCTACAGAGAGCCTACAGAGAAATAAAACCTTTCTCTTGATCCGGTCCGGTTTGTTATTGTGTCCAAATCCTGCTCAAGGAGAAGTCTAGTTGTGAAATCTTAATGTCCGTATACTCTGGCTCAAATAAACACAGGCGGCCATCGAATTCAAAGAGCTCATTGTAGAAATCATCTAAACATTCAGCCATGACATTGAAAATCTTTTAGATAACACTAAGCTACGCTCTCTGTACTCCAACACAACAAACACTCACGTTTCCACCGTGGATGTATTCCGCTGTTCCACCGCTGTCTTCCAGCAACACGTCACTTCACCAGATTTCCCAACGAGACTTCCCCTTGAGCGAGATTCTTTCCATAGTGTTGTCAGACACTTATAATAACAACCAGAGCCTGTCATGGGAAAAACAAGCACTGTTAGTGGACCTAAATGACGGTGCCAGCTTGCCCCAATAGCACCATATTGCAGCCTGTGAGCAGCTGTCATCTACAGCGCTCTCCCTCAATACTGGACCAGTTTCACAAATGATTGTCCCCGTTAGTCAGTTAAACACAAAAAACATGGGAAAATACCCGAGTAAACCTTTAAGGAAAGGATCACTTCATGGTCAGTATGGAGGAATGACTACAGCTAAAAATCACAACCTATCCTTTAATACTTTATTTATGTACTCTCATATCAACCCACGTGTCATCTCATCATGTTTATATTGTTCCTGTCAGGAATAAAGGACACAACACTTATAACACTTTAACATTTAGGTGATAATAATGGTGGCCAAATATTTGTGAGTTGCCAACAGACTGCTTCTTGTAGCTGTTACAGCTTGTACTCTTTGCCAAATGATGGCGTGATGCTGACTGTAGTCTCAGTCCAATGTACTACTACTACTACACTAAAATATCATACTGCACATGATTTGACATTTTGCTGTACTTTGTACTAAATGATCAACAACTAGTTTCAAAGTATTTTGTGGTATTTGTTAAAGGTCCCATATTATAAAAAAGTGAGATTTTCATGTTTTTTTATTATAAAGCAGGCTTAAATCCTATATAAATACTATGAAAGTATCGAAATGCTCAATCCACAGGGAAATACACACAGCCTGTATTCAGAAACTCTGCATTTGAAACAAGCTGTTAGGATTTCTGTCCATTTGTGATGTCACAAATATACAATATTTAGACCCTTTACACAGATTTAAACGTAAACATTCTAAATGTGTCCCAGTTTATTCCTGGTTGCAGTGTATGTGAATTTCATCAGCTGACAGGAAGTACACATGAACCCAAGCTGTCGCCTAGCAACACAATTCTGTTGCAATTTCGTCGCAATCCGTCGAAATGCGCTAAAACTAGGTGTTTCAGACAGAGGGTAAATACAGGCATATTCAGGCAGATGGTATGAGGAAAATTAGGATTTTTTTTAACATTACAGCACGTAAACATGTTCTAGTAGAAACACAAAATACAAGTATGAACCTGAAAATGAGCATAATATGGGACCTTTAACACTAAGAAGTGTTTATGAATACTGACCCAGGCTGGAGAATATGGTGTTTTTCCACTTGTATTTATTGATCTTTAAGCCTTTTGAATTAAAGTCCCACGTCGGCCCAAACAAAGCATGATATGGATATGTGCCATGTACATAGATTATGGGCATGCAGACCAACATTTAGAAGCTGCTGATTGTTTGAATTAAACGACTTCAATGAAAAACTGAAAAACACTCCAACCTGCCATGAATGAAGCTCACAATGTTCTATTTCTCTCTTTATGTTCGTTGCGTTGTTGTAATACATGTTTACTGTGCTGTTTTTCTTTTGAATGTTCTCATATTTCATGTATGTACTGTATATGTATTCTGGAAAAAGAGTTTTACATCTATACCAGCATGTGTTGGAGGCGGAGCCTCTGGACGCTCATCACAGAGAGCTTAAACTCAGACAGACGCCCCGTGCAGCTCTGCCTCCAACAACGCTCTGTGATACTTTAACTCAGCTTCTTCCTCTCTGGCCACCAACTGTTGAAAGTTTGTTCTAATGTTGGTCAGCTATGTGAACAAAAAGCTTGATTGGTTATTTAACTCCAAACCATGTTTCCTCTGAATTATGTTCGTATGCAACAGTTTTACATTATCAGTTGTGTTTTGGGGGGAAACATAATGTCATAATGTATTTACTATGTAGTTGTTTCTACAATACCTTCATTTAAATGGTTCATTATTTAGTATTGCTATAAAAAGTCATCATTGTTTACTTTATAATAATAGTAATTATGTCAAGTCAGAGTAAAATATCAGGGTAGTTAATATTCCCTATTTCAAAAATCTGGGTGGAAATATGATTTTTTAGATTATTTAAGTGCTTAATCAGCACCTTTTTTTGCATTTGCTTTCTATTGTCTTAAATGTTGCCATTTACCGACAGGGTTGGACAATATGATGATTTATTTTAACATGATATAAGTTTGTGCAAGCGTAGCGCCCACCCACCGGTCCCCCCCCACCCCCTCCAGGTTAACACTGTTAGCTCTGTCAGCACTGTTGCCGTTGTTTGCACCGTTAGCGCCGGCTCAGCTGTCGCCACGTTGAGAGCCGTGTGGAAGCAATCCCTCAATCATAAATATGCTCTGAATTCCATGTAGAGAACCTTTAACCCTTAGAGTTGTTTTATCCATCAACAGCCTCTCAGACGGAGATAACACCCGTTTACCATCAACTGCAGTCAACAGTCTTTTTGCAGAAGACATTTTAAAATGCAGGTAAAAAGACGCTTAAACTAATCAGCTCTTCACTTTAAACTCAACACTTTAAAAAACAAAAAAATGACAACAATGAGATTGAATTGAAGTAACAGCACTATGTAAAGGATAGAGGTCAATGCTGGATATAGTTAAATAGTAAAATGATCTAAATCAATGATGGCTACTAGTCTACCTACCCCATCTTCTGCTGCACAAAGTCACATTACTTTATAAGATGCCGTTACAAAATAAGTAGCATAAGGGTTCTCTCTGAAGCTAACTGTTGCCTGTTGACTGTGAACCAGAAGGACTGAGTTACATCATAGGGTTAATATGTGGAGCAGCACCAGCTGGCAGTCTGCTCCAATGTCATCCTAATGCCAAACACTAAGCAACGAGACTGCTCTTAGATCTGTCCTTGTTTACATGTCTGTCTGCTAAACATCACAGGAGGACACGAATGTCCTTCCTGTGGACATCATTACCTGTGCCATATCTAAGCAACCTGAATCATGAATTCTCCAGAGAGCTCGTTCCCCTTCACTACCTTGTTCATTAAATGACAACTTTCTCTAAATAAATAGAACATGTTTTCATATCCCATTCAGAATGTTTATTCACCCACCTCTTCATTAGTGACAGTGTACTGTTCACATGTTGAAATGATTACTTAATGAGTTGAATGGAACTATTGATTGCAGCTGATTGGTGAAGTAATCAAGTGATCAAGGAATTATTGGAACATCTTTGGAGGAAGGTCCACTTCTTAACTGAGTGAAAGTAAATGAAGTGAGTCATTCTTCTGTCATGCTCACCCTGTCTACCCTGTCTACCCTTTCTACCCTCGCTGTATGTTGCTTCTCAGATGATGTGGTGCTTTACCTGAGGTATGACATCTGACTGTACGTCATAGAAGAAGAAGAAAGGCACTTTATTAATCCCAGAGGGGATATTCAATTTTTTCACTCTGTTATATTTTACATAGTACATAGTACACACACATGCACAAACAGGACCTTTATACATGCATTAATGGAGAGATGTCAGAGCGAGGGGGCTGCCCCTGACAGGCGCTATACATTTGCATAAAGCAGCATATTTGTCCGCTCCCATGTTGATGAGAGTATTAAATACTTGACAAATCTCCCATTACGGTACATTTTGAACGGATAAAAAATGTGCGATTAATTTGCGATTAATCACGATTAACTATGGACAATCATGTGATTAATTACGATTAAATACTGTAATCCATTGACAGCCCTAGTTTTGGAGAGTTGGACGGTAAAAACAAGACATTTAAAGACGTCACCTTAGACTCTGACAGACTGTGCTGCACATTTTTCACTGTTTCCTGATGTTTTATAGACTCAATGATTGATTACTTGTAAAATATAATCCATAGATTCATCAACTATTAATATAGTTGCAGCTGTAATTCAGTCTCCTCTCAGTGGCTCAGCTGACGTTAACACGTCTACAGGAAACTGACAGCATTAATCTGATAGGAACATCTCAGTCCGCCCTGGTTGTCATGGTAACAGAAACAACAGTTTTATAATCTCTAATCCGTCAGCAGTTCCTTATCAAAATGAACAGTTTCACAGAGAGAAGTTAAAGGAAACTTTCGCCTTCTTTTATATGGATGTCCAATCAGTGCTGATGGTAAATGTAGTCCACTGAGGAAATAAATTGGTAGTTGAGTGGTAGTTGAGAAAGTTAACATTGACCAATGGGACCTGAGGCCTGTACTACGAAGCCAGTTCAACATACCCAGGGTATCTTCTCCTAACCCTAACAACCGAGATCCCGCTAAGCGGTCCTACGACGCTGAACTCAGTAAATCAACCCAGGGTTTCTCAATCTGGATATGAGCGCGTTCACATGAACGAGGCGGTGTCTGCAGTTTATGACCAATCACAGACATGGACAAGTCCACAGACTGCAGACAGACAGGCAGAGCGTCACATTCTACAAAGGAAGATTTGATATTTCAGTCTTCTTTCAGCTGCGTCCCGTCTCCGGCGGTGTGAAAAAGACTTGACAGCAAGAAAAAAATAAACACAAAACTAGAAAAAAAAAACACTAAAAAAAACTACAGACTCACACAAAGGCACGTATAACCAAAACAAAGACAATAAAAACCACCACAAAAACAATAGAAACCACCACAAAGGAATGTACAACCACCACAAAGACACGTAAAACCTACACAAAGACACGTAAATCCACCACAAACGCATGTAAACCCACCACAAAGACACTTAAAACCACCACAAAAGCACATAAAACCAGGAAAAACAAGTATAACCATTACAAAGACATGTAAAACCACCACAGAGACTAAAAACCACCACAAAGACAAGTAAAACCACCAAAAACACACTAAAAACCGCCACAAACAAACTAAAAACCACCACAAAGACACTACAAAACCACCACAGAGGCATGTAAAACAACAACAAAGAAAGTCAACACCACCACAAAGACAGGTAAAACCACCACAAAGACATGAAAAAACCACCACAAAAACAGGTAAAACCACTACAAAGACACGTAAAACCACAACAAAGATGTAAAACCACCACAAAGACATGTAAAACCACCACAAAGACACATAAAACAACCACAAAGACACGTAAAACCACCACAATGGCACACTAAACCGCCACAAAGGCAATAGAAACCACCACAAAGACACTAAAAACCACCACAAAGACATGTAAAACCATTACGAAGACATAAAACCACCACAAACACACGTAAAACCACCACAAACACATGTAAAACCTTTACAAAGACACATAAAATCACCAGAAAGACACTATAAACTACCATGAAGGCACTTAAAACCACCAAAAAGGCACATAAAACCACCACAAAGACAGTAAAAACTACCACAAAGACAGTAAAAACCAACACAAAGACACCTAAAACCACCACAATGGCACGTAAAACCAACCACAAAGACACTAGAAACCACCAGAAAGGCTCAAAAAACTACCACAAAGGCATATAAAACCACCACAAAGGCACGTATAACCACTACAAAGAAACTATAAACCACCACAAAGGCACGTAAAACAACAACAAAGACAGTAAAAACCACCACAACGACACGTGAAACCATTACAAAGAAAAGTAAAACCACCACAAAGACAGTAAAAACCACCACAAAGACAGTAAAAACCACCACAAAGACACGTAAAATCACAACAAAGACATGTAAAACCACCACAAAAACAGGTAAAACCATTACAAAGAAAAGTAAAACCACAACAAAAACGTAAAACCACCACAAAGGCACATAAAACCACCACAAAGGCACGCAAAACCACCAAAAAGGCACATAAAACTACCACAAAGGCACTACAAACCACCACAAAGACACGTAAAGCCATTACAAAGACAAGTAAAACCACAACAAAGGAGGCTTCCGGGAAGATGGCGGAGAGAGTAGACGCATAGTGAACTTGCTCTCCCGAGTCGGTTAAAATAAACCCTCAAAACAAATGTAACTCGATAGTCAAAGTAAGATATGAGAAGAAAATATAATACCAGAAGTCGGAATAACAATAAAAAGCAAAACAAAACGCGAGAACAACCTGCAATGAAAGCTAACTCCGAACACGAAGCTAGCGAACACGAGGAGAACGCAACGGAGAGAATGGAACAGGACCACACAGAGATGCTGCGAGTGGGACTCGCTACCATCAGTAAAGATATAAAAGAGCTCAAACAGGATTTACGACACGAACTAGACATGTTTAAAGTCGAGCTGAAGAGGGAGATGAAAGAAGAAATCACCAACCTCCAGCAAGAAATAGACCGTAAGCTAACAGAAAACCACCGCGAGCTACAGACGCAACAGGTGAGCATCACAGAAGCACAGACCCGCATAGCTGAGCTGGAGGAGTGGAAGATGGACGCCAACGAGACACTGACGGCGATGTGGGAGCAGACACGTCAGATGCAAGGGAAACTAACTGACCTCGAAGGAAGATCAAGAAGAAATAATATCCGAGTTTTCGGCCTACTGGAGGACACCGAAGGTAGCTCCACATCCAAATACCTGGAGCAACTCCTGAGCGCTGAACTCGAGTTACCAGAGGGAACTAATCTCCAGGTCCAACGGGCACACAGGGCGCTCGCCCCAAAACCGAGCCAGAGTACCGCCGCACCCAGATCAGTGGTGGTCAACTTTCTGCAGTTTGAGACGAAGGAGATGATTTTAAGGAAAGCGTGGCAGAAGAAGATACACGTCGGAGGTAAACAACTTTTCTTTGACCATGACTATCCTACTGAAATTGTCCAGAAACGAAAGGCATATGTGGGCATCAAAAAGGCGCTCAAGGGAAAAGGAATCCGTTTCCAGACACCGCTTGCTAAAATACGGATTCATTGGAATAACGGAGTGAAGACATACGACAGCGCCAGGGAGGCGGCCCGGGACATGAAGGAGAGAGGGTTCACGGTGGAGGTGCCAGGCGGCGACCCGGGACCTGCAGCG
This sequence comes from Adelosebastes latens, assembly GCA_916700685.1. Classification (NCBI taxonomy): domain Eukaryota; kingdom Metazoa; phylum Chordata; class Actinopteri; order Perciformes; family Sebastidae; genus Adelosebastes; species Adelosebastes latens. The sequence continues at coordinate 11,490 of CAKAKR010057518.1, forward strand.
GAGGGGAGGATGCGAGGAGCGGCGGAGTGGCAGCGGCAGGATAAGGACCAGAGGCTGGGTACAGCGCACCGGGTGAGGGAGAAGCTGCAAAACTACCAGTGGAGATCATAAAACGTTTTGCTTAAGGAAAGAGATCCCACTGTGGACCAGGAGAAAAGCAGGTATGGTTATGGACTGCAACAACATATAGCTGGATGAGAAGAGAGGATGAAAAACTTTAAAGGGGCAGACTTTGCATCAAAGACTAATTAATAAACATTGAACCGAGCTTTGCCCATATTCAACAGAAAAATGACTATGCAAAAGAACGGATACACAGTGGAGATATCTGAATTCTTTTTTTTCAGACTTCTTTATTTTAAATATTACATTGAGGACCGGCTGGGAGAGGTCAGGTTGTTTAAGTTGGACTTATCTAGACGCAGTGAAACCCCACTAGTTGGGTGTGGTTCTGGGTCTAGGGAGGGGCCCTCAGTAGAGATGGGGATTTCCCCTCCACCCACCAATGGGGATTTGGGGATGAACGGGAGATCACCCCACATTTGGAGGTTCCTTGTATTTCTGGTTTATATTATGTTAATAACTGTTCATGTGTGTGTTGTTATGTTTTTGAGGGGATACAGTGAAATCAATCACACTAAGTGTAATGATGCAGTTTCAGGGACTTAAGCTGATGTCTTTAAATGT
>CAKAKR010057519.1:0-42182 GCA_916700685.1 Adelosebastes latens
TGTGCTCAGTGGGATGCTGGTCAGCAGCCTCCTCCTTCAGAATCGTCCATCTGGCGTTTGAGCTCTGAGGAGTCTCTTTGGCCTGACAAAGCACTTTCCAACACGCGCACACACACACACACACGCACACACACACACACACACACACACACACACACACACACACACACACACAAACACGCCCTTGCACTTCGATCTTTGTGAGGACACTCATTGACATAATGCATTCCCTAGCCCCTTAACCCAACCTTAACCATCTCAACTAAATGCCTGACCCAACCCTGACCCTAACCTTAACCTAATTCACGCATGCACGCACGCACGCACACACACACACACACACACACACACACACACACACACACACACACACACACTCTCTTGAAACAGTTGTCTCTGTGTCTGAAAACAGACACATTTAATGACAAGGAGCTTGTATACAGCGAATCAATAACAACACAGCCTTTATTGAAAGTGCTTTGAGATAAGACACATTGTTATCAGCATAATGTGCCACTAAGCAATACTATACATAGGAAATGCCATGAGCCTTTTGAAGAAAACTACACTTTTTCAAAAATGTATCAGTGTTTCTTTCACCAAACCCTCTTTTTATTTTTTCAACCTATTGACCTAGAATACAACTGATCAATATGTTACAATTTACTGCTCTTTATTGGTGATATTTAATACGGGAAAGGATGCAGAGCTGCAGGGGTAATGTAAAACTAATCAATGCTTGGCACCACAACCTCCTAATGTTGATATTCTATACAGCAAAGGATCCAGACCTGCAAGCAAACTGTACAGCTAATCAATAGATCACACCACAGCCTCTTAGCAATGCTATATTTGGCAAAGGACACTAATGCTCTGGGATTCTGTGCAATGAATCAATGCATTTTACCGCAACCTCTTATTGATGATGTTTTGTTTTGGAAATGCAATACATTAGATATGTGTGGAGTAAACTTGTTTGTCATGAACTAAATCCAGTGAAACCCCTCAGCGAAGAGGTCAAAGAAGATAGAAGTGTAGGATCTCATGTCAGGACATTTGAGAGTAGAAAATGTTTCACAAACATCAAAAAACATCATATGCTTCATCTGGAGCTTCCATTTGATGAGATTGGTATCCAAAGGTGGGTTGTTAGCAGCGTTAGCAGCGTGGCTCTATGGAAGTTGGCCAGTTGGTCACTTTGGTCCAGACTGAAATATCTCACCAACTACTGGATGGATTATTGCCATGAAATTGTGTATAGACATTCGTGGTCGCCGGAGAATTAATCTTACTGACTTTGGTGATCCCCAGACTTCTAGCGCCACCATGAGGTCAAACATTTTATTCATCCTTTGGTTTATGACAGATTACTTGCAAAACTAATGACATTCACAGCCTCAGCTGTACTTTGTGTGTGGTACTAATTAGCAAATGTTAGCATGCTAACACGAGAAAATATGATGCTAAACATTATACCTATTAAACATCAGCATTTTAGCATGTAGCTTACAGCATTTCTGTGCCTAAGTACAGCCTGACAGAGCTGCTGGCGTGACTGTATACACTCTGTAGTCTGTTGCCTTGTTCCTATCTATCTAAGACATTTGTGTGCTTTATGTAATATATACAGTATTATTAAACAGCAACTAAAGTAATTGTTCTATTTAATTACTTAGTTTATTATCTAAAACTATTCTAAAACTATCATCTTTGCCTTATTTATATATTTTCTGAGCGGGTAACAAGGAGGGGGCTACATTGCATTTCATTGTGCAATCCGTTATAGTATAATGAGGGCTGCCAATGTTAATAACGCGTTCAAGCAAATTCAATTTAACGCCACTAATTTCTTTAACGCATTAACGCAATTTGTGATTTTTAGATTGTTGTGCGCTCAGTGGGCTTAAACTAAAAAACCTAAGGAATCCATTGGTACCAACCGTAGTCAAGTCAGCACATTGACACACTGACAGCTGTTGTTGCCTGTTGGGCTGCAGTTTCCCATGTTATGATGTGAGCATATTTTGTATGCTAAATGTAGTACCTGTGAGGGTTTCTGACAATATCTGTCATAGTTTTGTGTTGTTAATTGATTTAATAAATATATACATACAGTATATTTGCATAAAGCAGCATATTTGCCCACTCCCATGTTGATAAGAGTATTAAATACTTGAAAAATCTCCCTTTCAGGTACATTTTGAACAGATTAAAAAATGTGTGAATAATTTGCGATTAATCACGATTCAATATTTTAATCGATTGGCAGCCCTAATAATGACAGGTTAGAATCCATGCATAATGGTGTATTTGTGTGCTGACAAGATGAGTGGAATAAGTAAGAAAGTCTGTTGCCCAGGAAGCCTGCTAAACAGCATTTCATTGTCTCATTAAAAGAATCTCTTAAGACAAATGTCTAGCCAGCATGAAAAGCTGTGGAGACTGCAAGGTTTGTAAATTGTAAAATTGCTCAGAATTGGCAGAGGCTTTCACTCTGATGAACGTCTTCTCTTGATTTATGAAGACAAATGGACTCGTGCAATTCCAACATGTGCCATGTCCAAAACAGATATCAAGAAACACTCTGTGTAATGCAGCATCATTCTGAGTGCATTACATCTTTTAAATTAAATTTTCTACATTAAAAAAACTCCCAAAGTGTCTTGGAAGGAAACCAATCATCTGTTCCAGCACAGCAAGCTAAACACACTGTGTTCAATTATGGCACCAAAATGGGTTTTAAACTACGCGTTTCACAAAAATGTGCTTGATGGGTACCAACAAAATGTGTCGTTAGCTAAGACTTAAAGGTCAAGCTATTCATCCCTCAGCACATACGTGCCTCGTAGACTGAAATATAACATATCAATATCTCTCTCTCTCTCTCTCTGCAGGAGCTGGAGGTTGGTCTCCTCTCACCTCAGACAGGTATCAGTGGTTGGAGCTCGACCTGGGCGAGCGGACCAAGATCACCGCTGTCGCTACTCAGGGCCGCTACGGCAGCTCTGATTGGCTGACGTCGTACCTGCTGATGTTCAGTGACACGGGACACAACTGGAAACAGTACAGACAGGAGGAAAGTATAGGGGTGAGTCCATGGTGTGGTGTTTCCTCACTGAAAAGTTAATCTGGAATGTATTTAACAAGTACGTAAAATTGACTTTCTCTGGAATACACATAACCTATTCAAGTGACGGGTTGACACATTCTCAACTGTTTCTGGCAAGCAGCAAGTAGCTATGGCTTAGTTAAACTCTCTGAAACTAACCAAATACAGATTACACAAACAACTGTAGAAAATACAGTACATGTGTATACAGTACATGTGTAAATGAATTCACAGTAAACACAACATGTGTTTCACCCACTCTTCACTCTTTTGCTAAATGTTAGCATTCAATCTCAACAGAGAGAAACCACTCGATCAGATCTTTAAGGGACTGTTTGTAACTTCTTACACATATAAATCATTGCGGGTCGGTGTCCCATGCGCGCTCGCGCGTGGCTGCGCTGTTCAGACTCAGACTCCAACACAAACTACACGGAAGCACCAAAACCGCAAAGTTCTATCTAGTGAAGCCCGTCTGTTAAACAGGGCCGGAGTCTCTGCTGTACTCTGCTCCTCTGCCTGCTTGCCTTCACTCACACACCGCGCTCGTTCTCACTCTTTCGCTCCACACTCACGTGTATGCACGCACACTACACACTGCAGAAGAGTTAGTTTAGCTCAGTGGACGTTTGTGCAGAAATAACTGCTGCAGCTCCTCCAGACCAACAGAGGTTTCCTGTGTCTTGTGAAGTGACGGGGCTCCGCAGAGAGAAACGTTATCGTCTCCGACCAAAACTCCGGTGTCTCCCCTGTTCCCTCCGGCCGCGGTTGGGAGGCTGAAGCAGGAAAAGCCAACACTAGGATCAGCATTGATTCATGGAGAGACCTTCGTCTGGTCAGCTAACATTACTGCCAAGCAGCTGAAATATAGAGTGATATTGTGGTTGTCGCCTCACTGTCGCCTCACTGTTTTGAGCGATGCTCGTTCATGTCTATGTAGAGCGAGCGCGAGCAACAGGACGCTAACTTTCGTTGACTTAACGGCCACAGGTGTCGCTGTTAACAAACAATTTCTGATTCTTACAAACAGTCCCTTTAAGTAAAATGATAAAGAAATTAACTTGTTGTCGAGAATTATGACTTGTTAATCATGAATGTATAATGATATAATCCTCATTACAGATCATGAATTTACTATCCTTCTAACTTAAATGTATTGTAGGAAGACATTATAGGTATCTATAGTAAACAGTACTAGTGAGGTGCCCGTTCAAAACGTGCCTGTTCGGAACAGGGCCGATTGCTTGGCCTCCGGTAGTGCTGCTTGCAGCTTTCTCAAGAACCGCTCATCCAAACAACCTCACACTTGAGACTTTGGTTCCTTGGGTCCTGAGCAATACACCTGCCAAGTGTGAAGGCGATCGGATGAACGGTTGTCGAGAAAATTGCAAATAAATGTGCCCCAAAGATCTCCGGTCTGTCTTTATCTGTTCTTGACTGTATACTGTAGCGAGTGACAGCAATTTTGCAGTGAGCGACGGAGAGCGAGCTGTACCCAGCATGCTGTTCGACGATGTAACAGTGGGGTCCCCCTCTCAATACACTACACAGTGTGTACATAACACACTACTAATAAATATGTCCCGTGGATCTCAAGCGAAGATTGTATGTAAGAAGTGGGCGTAGTCACCATTATGACGTCACCCATTGGTTTGTGGACTGCCGTGTTGAAGCCTCGAGTTTGACATTTTGGCCCTCGCCATCTTGTTTTTTTGCAACCAGAAGTGACACGAGAGGGTGGAGCTAAGTACAACTGAACGCTGAATAAGACATTTTTAGCCGACCAAAATGTTACCATCACCTTTGATGAACTGAAAACACACTGTGAACTGTGACAACTCCCAGACCGGACAATGTTGCGGTAGCGACATGTCAATCACAAGGTAGCCCCGCCCTAAAGCATCCACTGCTTTATGATCTATTGTACTCTAAAGGGGACCATCATTTATAAATGACCATCAATGGGGGCGGCTGTGGCTCAGAGGGTAGAGCAGGTCGGTGGTTCGATCCCCAACTCCTCCGGGTCACATGTTGAAGTGTCCTTGAGCAAGACACTTAACTCCAAATTGCTCCCGAAGGCATAGCCATCGGTGTGTGAAGGAGTATTTAGATTAGATCCTGATTGGGAAAGTTGGCACCTTGCATGGCAGCCTCTGTCATCAGTGTATGAATGTGTGTGTGAATGGGTGAATGCTGACATGTAGTGAAGCGCTTTGAGTGGTTGGAAGACTAGAAAAGCGCCATATAAATGCATGTCCATTTACCATATCATGCTGTATTGAAGAAGACTTGAAACTAGCGATTGAGACCATAAACTCATGTTTACAATGTTTACTGAGGTAATAAATCAGGAGAGAAGTAGGCTCATTTTCTCATAGACTTCTATACAACCAGACTTCTTTTTGCAACCAGAGGAGTCGCCCCCTGCTGGCTGTTAGAAAGAATGTAAGCTTTAAGGCACTTCCGCATTGGCTTCACTTTACAGAGCCAGGGGTCGCCATCTAAGCTCACGCTCGACACTGCACTTCCTTTGGTCCTCAGTAATACATCCAGCAAGTGTGAAGTTGATTGGATGAACGGTTGTTGAGAAAAATCAATGTCAGATACAGAGACACCTTCCATTGTTGTTCGATAGTTTAACAGTATACATAGATACAAAGTTATCTATACAATATAGATAAGGCCAAACAACGGACAGTAAAACTGCATACATTTTTAAATGGTGTGTCACAGTACCACCTTAAGTACTGTTACACAAGTCCATAATAGATGTAAAAATGAACAGCACTCAGGTTCATTACAGCTCATTTTCCTGCACTACCACAGTCATATTTACAGTGGATGTGGTGTTTAGCAGTGCTGGTTTGCAGGGACCAGTCCATCCTGAGGAGATAATCACAGTCATCAGGAGCCTTTGACTCTTCATTAATAATGGATGAACCAATGAGAGAGTTGTGCTGAGTGTGCGGACCCGTTGCCAAAACACTTAAGCTGCCGTTGATGGACACAGAGCGGGACAGAGAGGCAGCCGAGCGTCCCTTTCCTGGCTGAGACCATGCGGCGCATCCTGGAGCACGGCCAGATGCTGAAATCAATGAGGAAACCTTCCACTGTCAAAGCTGTGGTGCTTTCATGCAAATGTTCAATGTTCAATCTCATCTGTTTTTTCAAAGAATTCTTTTAATAATTTGTCTTATCTAACTTAAATAATAAATATTTCTATTCTGCCCCCATATCTCGTAACATCTCTATGCTTTGCCCGAATGCATCCGTAGATCGGCACATATCTTTATGAGCCGCACGTTTCTTGTGAGACTCACATGAATTGTGTCGCTTCATGTTGTATTCCCCCCGTGTGAAATTGAAAAATAACTGGCAAATTTCACAGAAAACTCTGAGAATCTTCCACCGGCTTATGAATACTTCTAAGTAGTTTCACAGTCTTTGTTGTAGCGGCTTTTCTTTTTGGTTCCATCATATTCCGCCTAAATCTGCATAGCTTATGACTTTGCAGTGACTCGCAATTTTCTCCATTGGGCGTAGCGTAGCAAAGATGGTGAAATGTTAACCTGCACTTTATTCACATGTGCTCAGTTTGACAGCAAACACAGCTCCGTGATGACAGCCTTCCATGCTTTCTTTGCAGCCATTAGATAAAAGCTAGATTTTAAAAAAGTGTCCGTCTTGCAGTGTTTTGACTTTTTAAAACTAGAGCCGATGAAAATGTGGGACATCGTCTCAATATGTGGGACTTTTGTACAGTTCAAAATTTGTATTTTGTTTGTTTAATCTGTAAAAAAAAAAAAAAAAGTGTAAAGACCGATTTGCCACTTATATTGCTTAACTATTTTAGTTTTTGTACAGACTAAACAGTCGAGAAATAACATGTTAATTCGTGAGCATCACAGGTGCTGGTAGTCAGGTTTTATTACCTTTGGACAAAGTCAGACTAACTGTTTGCCCCCGTTTCCATCTTAATGCTAAGCTAAGTTAGCCAGTTGCTGGCAGTAGCTTCATACTTGGCGTACAGACATGAGAGTGGTTTTCGTCCTCTCATCTAACTTTCAGCAAGAAAGTATATTCCCCAAAATGTCACATTTTTTCTTTAAGGCTGACGTTTATTGATGCACTGCCTCATCACTCTGGCTAGCGACTTGCTCACTTCCTGGCTGCCATCCCTTACCAAAAAGAAGTTTATTCAAGTGTGCTATTAGTAGACTTCTTTTAAACTTAAAAAAAGAGAGTATGCTTTCAGTTTACTTTTTATGTACTTATCAGAGATATACTTAACAAAATTATACTTAAAGGTACTGTTGTTAACTTCTTACACGTATAAATCATTGCGGGTCGGTGTCCCATGCGCGCTCGCGTGTGGCTACGCTGTTCAGACAAGACTCCAATACAAACCTCACGGAAGCATGAAAAACCGCAAAGTTCTATCTAGTGAAGCCCGTCTGTTAAACAGTGTTGGCTGTGTTTGTGCAGAAATAACTGCTGCAGCTCCTCCAGACCAACAGAGGTTTCCCGTGTCTTGGGAAGTGACGGGGCTCCGCATAGAGAAACGTTATCGTCTCCGACCAAAACTCCGGTGTCTCCCCTGTTCCCTCCGGCCGCGGTCAGGAGGCTGAGGCAGGAAAAGCCAACACTAGGATCAGCATTGATTCATGGAGAGACCTTCGTCTGGTCAGCTAACATTACTGCCAAGCAGCTGAAATATAGAGTGATATTGTGCTTTTAGCTGACGTGTGTCGCCTCACTGTGTTGAGCGATGCTCATTCATGTCTATGTAGAGCGAGCACAAGCGCGTTGACTCGTTGACTTAACGGCCACAGGTGTCGCTGTTAACAAGCAATTTCTGATTCTTACAAACAGTCCCTTTAAGTATACTTGGCTTATACTGACGAGTATACAGAAAAGTATATTTGGCTTATGCTTACTTTTTGATAGAGTAGCCTATTAGAGGTTTGAAAGTTTGTAATTGTATGTTTTGATATTAATTTAATCTTCAAGAATTTTCAACGTTTTTGCATTCTGCGTCCACCATGGAGGCTTGTGAGTACACTAATTTAATTTTATTGTTTTTAATCTCATCACAAAATATCTAGTCAAACAGCAAAAGTCTCTTTATGTAATGCATAAATCATTGGCTAAGTACTATAACGTTAAAGAAAACTTACAAGTATTCCCAATAAGGTCCATTTAAATCAGAGGTGACACACACAAAGTGATGCAGATATAAGTTAGTGTGAATATACTTTGTCATTTTGTGCTAATTGAGTGTCAAATTCAAGGCAAGGACATTTCCATTCAGCTATTGTAGCTATGTAGCTAACAACAATGTGACCTGCTGCAGTCTTTGGGTTAAATAAAACCTACTATAGCAGTGTTACAATGACATAAATCATAAACGAAATATTGTTCAGAGTTGCAGGCATACATCATGTAAGGAGGATGTGCTGCAACTATAAACTGTAATGTCAGAAAGGTAGCTGGTCTCTGTAGAGCTGATTAATGAAGAAATCAGTCAGATGGACAGCAGAGGCAGCGAGGCATCACCTCCCACCTCCTGCTGGACACAGAACTCTTCTTTGGTGTTTTCCTGTCGCACAAGTGTCGTGTTGGACTCGTATTGGTCCCACTGTGGTGATGGTACATGGTTCAGCATGCCGCCACGGGAATACTAAGTAGTTTTGTGTAAAAAAGTAAAACGCAGTGATGAATCCTGTCAAAATATGTTCACCTGCATGCTGCAAGTGAGCCTGAAAAGCCTCATTCACACCAGGAACGTCAGGAGCGCGTGGCGGCTGCATTACCTGTTGTTTTTTATTTAGGCGTCCGTGTTAACAGGTTAGAGCAGCCACACTGCCAGCGTGAGACGCACGTCGCCCCCGACCACGCGCTCCTGACGTTCCCTGTGTGTCACCAGCGATATACAGTACAACAAACATGGAAAGATGTGGTATTAACACACTGTGAGCATGGACATTTATCCAGGGTAAACCCATATTTGTTCCAGTGGTGCAGAGAGGAGCTTTTGATTAGAAGTAGAGCCGAGGCAATTTCCTCACATGGAGGGAATCCAGCTAATCTCAGCACTGAGGATGGTCTCTGAGAGAGCAGAGAACCACTTCTCTCAGCTTAAAAACACGTCCCTCTGACACCCTACATAAACTGAGCACATTTCAAAGTGTTTCCCAGCTTCTGTGGTATTAGTCAGTCGAGCTTACGGAGTCTGTCAGAGGAGAAAGTTGATGGCAGAGCTGCTGGATCAACCACAACACACTGTTGTTCGGCTTTCAGCTTGGAGGGCTGAAGACCATCAGCGGAGGGGAAGTTTTCTCTTTTCCTCCCATTCTTCTATTTCTTTTCCTTTGAGGGGGAAGACGAATCTCGCTTTTGTCTTTTTCTGTAAAAAAACGCTTGTAAATTGAACAAACTTTGAAATAAAGGAGCTGTTGGCCACCTTGAGTGAAGGATGAGATGCCATTATCAACAGGAGAAAGACTTCAACATGTCTTCCATCGTGTAACTTCTAGGCCCCATAACACCCAACCCCACCTCATGTGTGAAGTCACTAAAAAGTATGGCTGGCAAACAACAGTTTGAATACAGGAAACAGCACTAGTAGGAAACACTATACTTTAAAAGACTTCCTTCCCATGAGTCTAATCAATGACACACACATTATCATACACACCAAACAAATACTCGCTTGTGTATCCAGCAGTGGATTTGATTGGTTCCTTTTAGCTGAAAGAACAACAATATTTTTTAATAATGGGGATCAAAACATCAAAAGATACACTGTTATAAAAGTTGCACAGCGTAACGTCTCTCTTCATCATATGAAGACTCCACTCTCTCATGATTACAGAGGAATTAATAAGTTAATTATGTCTAAGCTTTGATTCGGCAGTGGGAGAGCCAGTTAACCTGCATGTCAACTTCACGGGAGGAGTGTAATTAGGATGGATAGCCAGATGAGAGAGATGGAAAGAGCGATTCATCATTTAGCATTCAGCCGATTGGTTCACCCTGTATATTCCAGATTTTGCAGAACATGTTGATTGTTAATCCAGAAGAATACCCTATGAAAATAAAGTACTTTGAATATCTATTACTTCAAAATGCTAGCAAGACAAAGTTTTTGCACATTGTAAAGCACATTTACATCCACCTGTACGTAAAAAAACATGGAGTGGGAATGCTGGAAATTAAAAAAAAAGAAAGATTTCACAAACGTTTTTATGCTTGCTTGAGATGGAAAGGTTAGTATGCCGATAAAGACAAAGTGCAATGGAAACAGACTTAGCAAATAACTCATGACGTACACAAAGCATGTGACTTAAACGTCAACTGAAGAGATGAAAACATCAGATCTGTGTGTAGCGAAGATGAGTAACCTTCCTCAAATTAATACATTATAAATATTTCCATCACGTTTTCCACATTGTTTTCCACCGTTTGAGGTTTGACTGGAGCTCTTTTAATTAAGTCACCCCTTTGTGCCATCTTCTTCTGTGATGGTTTAACGGCACCGACTGGAGAATTAGCGCCACCGACTGTTAATCTTGATGCACCAGCTCCTAATGTTCACATAACTGTAATGGATGGAAACACACAGTCATTTCACACTTTCTTATGTCGATTTTCTGGAAACTCGGTTCAAATTTGTGTTATATCTGGATGGAAACCTGACTTCAGTGCTCAATGTGATTCTACAAATCAAAAACAAACAAATAAATAAACTTAATCTATTTGTGTTTATTGTGTTTGTGTGTTTTCAGTCTTTTCCAGGTAACAGTAATGCAGACAGCGTGGTTCAGTACAAACTGCAGCAGCCGGCGATCGCTCGCTTCCTCCGCCTCATTCCTCTGGACTGGAACCCCAGCGGGAGGATCGGACTCCGGCTGGAGACCTACGGATGTCCTTACAGTAAGTCTTTTCTTTTCCACCGGCCTGACTGGCCTCTCCAGGCTTTTCATAAGAATGGACAGATGCTGGCTCACTTTAGGGCGGTCTATATCACCATGGCAACACAGACTGCACACCTTACCAGCAATTCATCATTTGGCAAGATTAAAAATGTTTAAGATTAAAAAATGTGTTTTCAAATATATAAAAGTAGTGTTTTTCAACACTGTTTTTATTGTGCTTTTAACAATTTATCCTTGCAAAACACAACTCTCCACATGAGAGGTCGTACAAAGTATAAGAATTATAATTATACATTGGTAATAGGGATGCACCGATACCGATACCAGCATCGGGTATCGGGTCCGATACTGTGCTCATGAACTCGTACTCACAAAACGGCTCCGATACAACGGCATCGATACCACTTTACAGCAGCGCGACGTTAAACTCTTGTCACCATCTTTCGGATCCTCAAGCTCTACCTTCCGGAAGGTGCGGGCGAGACGGGCCAGTGGTGCGCCCGACCCTGCGGGGCCGTGATCCCACCTCAGCCGGCGCACGCCGGCCCTCACTTTCATTGCGCCACGGGGTTTTGCTTGCACCCTCTGACTCGCGCGTGCGTTACACTCTTTGGTCCGTGTTTCAAGACGGTCGGGTGGGTTGCCGACATCGCCGCAGACCCCTGGTGCCCTCTATGTGGGCTGAGCCCCGCCCTGGCGGCACGATACGGTTGGGGCGCACTGAGGACAGTCCGCCCCGGTCGACAGTCGCACCAGGAGCAGGGGGCCCCGTCCCTCCCCAGTGGGGCCTTTCCAAGCCGACCTAGAGCCGGTCGCGGCGCACCGCCTCGTATGCAGGACTCCCCAGCCTGCCGTGTCGCTGACACCCTCCAGCTGGCTGTTAACGAGGGTCTTTTGTGCACAGAGAAGTACTCGTATCGGTACTCGGTATCGGCGAGTACCAAAATGTAAGTACTTGTACTCGGTCTGAAAAAAGTGGTATCGGTGCATCCCTACTTGGTAATAAACAATCTGTCATATAATACAGATTTAGAGTTCACAGAAGAGTGTATTGCCTTAAAAACAGTCTTACCAATGGAAAAAAGAGAAAAAAGTAATAATTAAATAAAATAAATAGTAATATTAGAATATAAAAATAAAATAAAAATAATGCAGGCCTCTGGGTGATTGATTGATTATGTGTGTGTGTGTGTGTGTGTGTGTGCTGAGGGACTTTCCCCACTATTTAGTTGACTTTGAATTGGATTCCAGATTGTTTTCACCCCTGCTCTAACTATAATAATGATGTACTGCATCATCTGAATACTTTAATTTACAGTATTATGTTTTCTCGTTTCACAGTTTTCACACCGTATCACCTTATTATTAAGTGTTATCTGTGTACATCCTGTTTTTACAGCAGGTTACACATCAATTATCACATCTTTTCTCATTGGTATGTGTTTTTCACATTTCATACACCAACAGACACAAAAGCTGTCTGCCAACTGTTGTCTCCCCCTACACATCTTAATTCTCACCTCTGTTTTTAACACTGACAACCAACATGTTTCACACTTTCCTCCGCAAAGCTGGAAAACATATCGTGTTAACATTTTAATTGGTTCCGTTTATATTTTGCGGTACTAACTCTGGCATCAACCCAATGGAAATAAAACCACATCACACTCACATAAACACATGGATAATTCATTCATCTTCTGTTTTTCATGTTTCACAACAGATCTTCAATAGTTCTGTTACTCCCATATCCATCCATCCATATCACACACAAAAATGTGAGAAAATGTGATATAGAGCACGTCACAAATTAATTGCACAAAAATCTGAAAAACATCTACAGTATGATGTTTCTATGTCAGTGGTCAGGGGAGGGACCGACCCAGACACACTGGCCTGCTTAGATCATTCAAGTCTACAGTCATAACATCCAGAGAGGCTGTGACAAACCAACCCTGTCTCCCAGAAATTACGTTTATATATTACTTATGGTTTTCCAATTACGTTGTGAGGGCAAACTACGTGTGGATTTTGTATTGCTAGACTGGATATTTTTGCAGGAAACTAATGATAAACGTTGTCAGTGAATGTTTTACGGATACATTCAGTATCAACATTTTTACGACTTGCCAGATACATTAATTAACAACATTTCCTCATTATATTAATATAAAATGCAGTTGGGCTGACGTTACGTTTCCTTCAAAATATAGTTGCTGTTGCAAATCAGTTGTATATAAACATCATTTTGTAGGAGACAGGGTAGGACGAACAGTAATCCTGATAATAATGTTGGTTAAACAACTTGCCATTAAAGGTTGTAGGTTAAATGCACGACACCAGTCCCAGCACATGTGCACCTTTGTGGTCTTGAGAGTGGACTCAGAGAGCACAGTTTGCTGTCAAATAGAAGCAATAAGGTGTTTGGCCTTTGTCACATTGCCATGTGTGACGTGTTTTGTTATTATTGGCTGAAGGAAAAAAGGAGAAACTCGACCTTGGAGCAAATAAAATAAATGCTACATTCCAGCAGAGTGAAATTTTAAAATGTGTATGTGTGTTATTACATACAGTGACAATAAATTATTCCATCCAAAATTAGCCTCTCTATGTAAAACGGCCTTTGGTCTAATTTTTCTTTGTGAAAAAAATGTAAGAAGAGCACATCTCATCCATCTTAAACCCTCAGTGATTTACTCCTCTTCATCCCCTCCCTCAACATAGGGTTTATTTTGTCATTAATATGTTTCCGGGTTGTCCGTACGTACGTACCTACGTCCCATTATCGTGAACGCAAAATCTCAGGAAGGAGGGAATTTCTTCAAATTTGGCACAGACGTCCACTTGGACTCAAGGATGAACTGATTTTGGTGGTCAAAGGTCAAAGGTCACTCTGACCTCACAAAACACTTTTTTATCCAAAACTCAAGAATTCATATGCTAATTATGAGAATTTCACACAAATGTCTAACAGGATAACATGATGTAGTGACATTTTGGACAGACGTGGATGTAAACGGCAACTTGATTGGTCGGCGGAAGCATACAACCCCGAGGCGGTATTTCTAGTTTGAAAAGGGTCTCTCTATTGTTCTGTCCTCATTCTGCTGAGCTCGTTTGCATCTTTTGAAATACAACAACATACTATTGAAAAGAGTTAGTTCTGCATACCTATATGTACATGTATGTTCGTCACATGCGTTTCTGACTTAGTTGTGTCAAAACTCTCTCAGCCACACCTTTGCATCACCACAGCTTTGTCCAAATCCCCAACTAGAACAAAGGTACTTAAATGTGTTAACTATTAATCCAGATGTGTGTGTGGGTTTTTGCTCTTTTTGGTTTATGGACCCAGAATTTGTTTAAGGTATTGGTTTGAATGCTTCACTACTCATTTACAATGCAAAGTAACACTGATATGACCATAAAGTCCTGACTGCTGTATCTCTTTTTGTCCTTCAGCCTCTGATGTTGTGAGTTTGGACGGCAGCAGCAGCAGTCTGGTGTACAGGTTGAGTCCCGGGCCGAGGCGGGCGTCTAGAGATGTCGTCTCTCTGAAGTTTAAAACCCTGAGGAATTCTGGGACACTGCTGCATGCAGAGGGAGAGGGAGGACTCGGCCTCAGTCTGGAATTAGAGAGAGGAAAGCTACTGCTGCTGCTCAGACAAGGTACAACACACAATGTACTGACATCTATTCATAGATACTGCTGGTATCTACTACATTAGAGTATAACATAACAATCTGTATATACCAGGTTTATCTGCAGAAGGATAGCACAAGCAAATCTACCTTTATCAGGAGAAATGGTAGGCTAAGCTTCTATTGTTGACATCTCCAGTAAAAATTAAAATGTTGCTGAAACAATTTGATCTCCAAGAACACATTTTGTTTCTTGACATGTAATTTGTGAGACACTTTGTGGACATATTGGTACAGGACATCTGTATAAGTGGAGGACAATATAAAGCCCTCTGAGATAACTTTAGATTGGTTGTGGTTGGGTGAGGTGGACGACACGCACGCTGCCGCCTGATTGGTTTAAATCTTGGCTCGCGCTCTGCTGCTGCATCTCTGTCTAGTTGCAGCCGTGATGGATGGTACCCGTTCACTGTAGCATGTGTTAGGGCCGGACTCTGCAGGACTTAATGCATGGCTTACAGTCAACACAGAGGGAGGTGTGTGTGTGTGTGTGTGTGTGTGTGTGTAAACAGGGTTAATCCAGAAGCTGCCATGCTGAATCATCACCATATGGCTCACCTCTCATCAGGAACCCCATCTGGCTGCTGAAATACCTTCTCCATCCATCCATCCATCCATCCATCTATCCATCCATCCACATCCATCCATCCATCCATCCATCCATCCATCCATTCATCCATCCATCCATCCATCAATCCATCCATTCATCCATCCATCCATCCATCCATCAATCCACATCCATCCATCAATCCATCCATCCATCCATCCATCCATCTATGCAAATCCATCCATCAATCCATCCATCATCCATCCATCCATCCATCCATCCATCAATCTATCCATCCATCCATCTATCCACATCCATCCATCAATCCATCAATCTATCCATCCATCCATCCATCCATCAATCTATCCCTCCATCCATCCTTCAATCCACATCCATCCATCAATCCATCCATCCACATCCATCCGTCCGTCTGTCCATCCATCCATCCATCCATCCATCCATCCATCCATCTCTCTCAGGCTGTTCTCATTGCACTGCAATTCATTTATAGTCCACAAAATCAATTTGTTTGTAATCCACATAATTGTGAACCAGGAAGTATAAAGAGCGACAAACGCCACTCAGGGAAGAAGTCGGGGTGGATGGTAGGCCAAAAAACACCGGATTTTCACCCAGGAGACCGGTGTTCATTCCCGTGTGAAACCAGAAGTCAACAGTGATTTATTTGTCACGTAACTTCTGTACTTAAGTTACGTCACTTCCAGAGTTGGTTAAACCAAAAACTACAATCTTTTCCTAAACCTAACTAAGTAGTTTTGTTGCCCAAACCTAACCAAGTTGATCTTTTCCTAAACTTAACTAAGTTTTATTTTGAAAAGACTGGAGCGGAAATGACACCTGTGTCACTTGTTGCTGGACATTTGTAGGAAAACGCACAAAAAATGAGGAATAACTTTTTGTAAGAAATCATACGAACCGTTGTATGAGGATACGTTGTCTCTCTTTACCCCTCCGTCCATCCTTTCCTTCTCTTTTCCTCCTTCACCCTCTCTTCTGCATTTTACATCTCACAAAACACTCCTTTTCTCCATCCCCTCGTCTTTCTCTTCATCTTCCCCTCTGTGACACACTAGGTACCCCTCTAGCTTCAGTTTTTGACATGTCATGCATAGCGTCTTTTCAAAATAAACTTCCTTCTTCACAGGAAACGTACAGTTTCTACTCGTTACATGCATACAATCACTTTTCAAAATAAACTTCCAATGTAGATGGATCTGCAATGACAGGAGAGTTAGTAAGGTGGCAGGGAAACACAGAGCAGACTACAGCATGAATAGTAGGAGGTGTGTATTCAGATATTAGTTGACTAAAACTTTGATTACATTTCAGATTGTGGTTGAGGTCTAATTTATTCATTTCTCTCTCCGCCTCGTCCTCTTCATCAAACTACTAATGGCTGTTGTTTGTCTCTACAGATCTCCCATTCCTTTATGTTTTCAGTATCACAAGAGGCCATTTGCCTTTATCAGCTCTACACGCTTCATCTATCTCACCATGTTTTCTGTTTTCTCTTGACAGTTTGCTACGCTGTTGCAGCTCTCAACCCCTTTTTTCTTAGCTGGATGCAGTTCATCATTCTATCTCATTATTTCTGTCCCTGCCTTTCTTTGCCTTTATTTCTTTTCTATCCTTCCCCCCCTCTCTCTTTCTCTCTACATCGGCTTTTTAGGTTACACATTGTATAATTTGGGTCATCTGCTGTGTTCATTGACCCTGAGCTCATGCATGGTCCGCTCTGCTCTGTTAACACTAACACACCTCCAGGTCTGACCCCCCCGGAGCAGAGGCTGTTCGCTTTATGAGGCAACACTGAGTAACAGTCCTTCACAGAAACAGCTCTGACCTGGATAACAGAGGATAGAAAACATTAATAGTTAGAAACTTGATGGATGATTAAATCGTTATATTCAGTTTCATATACTGTAAAGAATTATGTGAAGTTAAGTTGAAGTTGGTCAGATTGAGTTCAGTATCCAGCTTCCAAGGCATTGCACGGCACTAAGAACTTAAATGTTGAGCGTGTAGGATTTGGCGCCATCTAGCGGTGAAGCTGCAGATTGCAACCAACTGAAACTTCTCCTGTGTGCCACGTATGTAGGAGAACTACAATGGCCTACACAATGGCCCTGTCTAGAGCCAGTGTTTGGTATGTCCGTTCTGGGCTACTGTAGAAACATGCTCAGGCTCCGTATATGTAGATATAAACGGTTATTTTCAGGTGATTATACACACAAAAAAATAATTAATATTATATTCCAATTTCTGCTAATAGATCCCCCTAAATGCTACACACCATTCCTTTAAAATGATCAACACATAATAAATGTATTTCTTTCATTTTCTCCAAATTTAGAATTAGCTGATATTTAAGGTGCACAAGGACAAACAAACAAAACAGCCAATAGCTGCAGCATAACTGCACATTAAAGGGACTGTTTGTAAGAATCAGAAATTGCTTGTTAACAGTGACACCTGTGGCCATTAAGTCAATGAAAGTCAGCGTCCTGTTGCTCGTGCTTGTGCTCGCTTTACATAGACATGAACGCACAAAACAGTGAGGCAACACACGTCAGCTAAAACCACAATATCACTCTATATTTCAGCTGCTTGGCAGTAATGTTAGCTGACCAGACAAAGGTCTCTCCATGAATCAATGCTGATCCTAGTGTTGGCTTTTCCTGCTTCAGCCTCCCGACCGCGGCCGGAGGGAACAGGGGAGACACCGGAGTTTTGGTCGGAGACGATAACGTTTCTCTCTGCGGAGCCCCGTCACTTCACAAGACACGGGAAACCTCTGTTGGTCTGGAGGAGCTGCAGCAGTTATTTCTGCACAAACGTCCACTGTACATTCACTAGATATTCTCAGAGCTAAACCAACTCTTCTGCAGCGTGTAGTGTGCGCGCATGCACGGTGTGTTGGTGAAGGCAGGCAGAGGAGCAGAGGAGCAGAGACTCCGGCCCTGGAGACCAAAGCTACGGTCTCCCCCGCGTCCTCCGACCGCGGCCAACTCTGTTTAACAGACGGGCTTCACTAGATACAATTTTGCGGTTTTGGTGCTTCCGTGTAGTTTGTGTTGTCTGAGTCTGAATCTGAACAGCGTAGCCATACGCGAGCGCGCATGAAACACAGACCTGCAATGATTTATACGAGAAAAAAGTTACAAACAGTCCCTTAAAATATTTTTTTATGCAGTGATTTTGATTTTTTACTTTTTTTCTTTTGTTTAGACAAATGTAAAAATAAAACTCAGTTTATGTGGCGGAACAATAATAAAACGCGCAAAAAATGAAATTTTTTTCAGCACCCTTGGCTCGTTCTCTAGGCACCCACTTTGTGGACCGCTGCCATATTTTCCATCACATTTTGTGCTTTGCTGCGACTTTGAGTTCTGATTTGTGTCACTGTCATTTTGTTATCTGTCCACCATCTCTTTTAGAGTGACGTGCTTTGCTTAACGGCAATCTGGCTCTCAAAATAAACGTTTTTTTTCTCTCTTTTTTTCTGTCTGTGTCGTCATCATGTTCCATACATTAAATCATCTTCATTTAGTAATATTTTAGGGATTCCAGTTCAGAAACCAATTTACAAAAGCTTCCAACAGCAAACATTTTGCTCTATTTGTTGTCCTGACAGCTGGAATAAACAAGGTTTAATAAGATTTATATCTGCTACGCAAAAACCATTCCCCTCTGCTTTACATTCATCAAAATGTCAATGTGCTATATTGTATCTTTGTTGGCTCATAACTCAGCCCAGCCCTTTCCTGTTACTGAAGTCATTTTAGGAAAACAAACATGCTGAGGGTTGATGGGTCCTGCTCCAGTGCGTGACGTTATCTGCAAAGCGTTGTTTGGATTAATCGAGCACATATTCAAAGTCAGCAAGCCAGCGAGTCATCATTCCCCACCTTCCTTATGAGATACAAACCTTAGAGAGAGGAGACTCGACACAATCTTAATGACCTATCAGTGTGCTGAAATATTTGCTGTCTTAAAGTGTGTTTACAGTTTGAAAATTATGTTTGGAGCTGATTACCATGACAGCCGCTCCTGATAAGGGCCGTTGTTGGCTTCCTGTGTAATCAGATTTAGAGTCACAGTTAACAGCTGTAATGAAATTGCAGACAGGAGATGATACTTTGGTAGGAAAAAGCAGAAAGTGTTCAGCAAAAGGCTGCAAGAATGAGGCTAACACATCCGGTCTGACGCTCCTCGACATTATTAAACAAACGATGCAGTTATTAGCAGTTTATCTGTTATTTGTCTGAAGATTTTTCTCTTCTTCAGCAACCTTAAAGGGGGCATATCGTGAAAAACTCACTTCTTTAGTGCTTGTGCTCGTACATCTGGGTATCTGGGGTGCCTACCAACCCCAAAACTGTGAAATAAGACGACCCAGTCAGTGTTTTATGGGCTTCCTAGATCAGAAAACATGTGATTCAACAAGCCATTCAGATTAGGCTCCTCTTTTTATGTCACTTGCTGGCTCATTAGAATATACCGCCCACAGCTTGAGAA
Organism: Adelosebastes latens; assembly: GCA_916700685.1. Taxonomy (NCBI): domain Eukaryota; kingdom Metazoa; phylum Chordata; class Actinopteri; order Perciformes; family Sebastidae; genus Adelosebastes; species Adelosebastes latens. The sequence continues at coordinate 19,835 of CAKAKR010057519.1, forward strand.
TAGAGAGCAGTCTGTAGTCACACTCACAGCTGATTGAAGCACCCTTCTTTAAGGTATAAATACAGCGGCAAGCTTTGGGACGAACTTCCCTCTCTCAGACGGAAACTGTCGTAACATTTTGTAACCAGGATTTCGTATCAAGTGCAGGGATGTGCAAAGCTTCACAGTATTAAGAATTAAAAGAATATACTGAGAAACTCAATATAAAAATTAAAACGTACTCCCATGCTTTTGTGGTGGCATTTATTTTCCTTTTTTGGAAACATCTTCTCATTTTTAACTCTGTTTATGAGCAGCTTGATTTTTGCAAAAGTCCCTGTAAATATACAACACTTTACAATCAAAGGAACACGTGCACTATTTTGTTTTCTTCACATTTGAGCTGCAGTGGGTAGAAATGGAGCAAATATGATAAAAAAATATATATTTTTATAAAACGGTAACTATATCCTGACAGTGGTGCATTAGACAGGTAATCTGAAAAAAATCTTGTTCCTCTGTGTCCTCCGTTGCTCCTAATGGCATCTGCAAGATTTCACAGACCGGAGCTGCCGTCCAGCTGCTGTCTATGAGAGCTGGCTGTCAATCACTCGCAAACTCCGATCAAACGGTCAAACTAGGCAGCGCTGATCAAATATGAATCAATATTCTGTTACTGTAATGCCTATTTCTCTCCTCAGATGTTCTCAGAATCATCTTGTAGTGTACTGTTTAGCTGTAAAATGAGAAAGTTTGTGACCCGGCAGCCATGTTGAGATCTGTTGAGGAAATACCAAGCACCGCCCACCAGCCGGAGCACAGCCAATAGGAACGCTCTCTCTCTGAAATGGCCTGTGATTGGTCAAAGTCTTCCGTCATGGGCTAGTTTTTCTAAAGCTTGAAAACAGAGCCATGAGGAGGTGCAGAAGTCTAGTTTTCTCTCAGAACACTTGAATTACAATATGCTGAAAGGTTATTATGGAATTTTTGTCCAATAATGCCAAAAATATACTGCCTACTGCAGGTTTAATGTTTGTATGACAAATATTAAATGTCTTTCTTAGTTTGATCAGTTCACGTTTTTACGGGTAGTTGCACGGAACTACATTTGTACGGATCGTGTTCCATGACGAACACAAAACGCTGTTTGTTTCGGCAGCGATGCAGGCTCACTGTTGGAGGATTCCATAACCCACTTCCACTCCCTGCTAATTGGTTTGGGGTGGCACTTAACATGGCGGGCCCTCCACGCAAACATGCAAAGGAAGTGGAAGTGGGTAGAGAGAGGGTTGGTGTGGGAAAGGCACCACCTTTGCAAAGGTGTACTATATTTTTGTCACAAGCCAATCAGAGCAGACTGGGCTTTTTTGGAGCGATTCAGAGGGTGAATATAGGTATATTCACACAGACAGTGTGAGAATTTTTTTTTTTTTTTAACATCAAAGCATGTAAACATGTTCTAGTTCTACCCAAAATACAAATATGAACCTGAAAATGAGCATGATATGTTCCCCTTTAACTTCATGTCTAGGGGAACACAGGAAGTAACATAACAAGTTTACCCGACGTTTGCAAAAACAGGACCAAAACAACAAGAAAAGGCTATAAGCACTTCAAGTGCAACAATGAATGTTATTTATTTATATAAAACAGAGAAACCAATTTATTGCAGAAATGGAAACACAAAAGGAGTCAGGGTCTCCAAGGCTAACATAATAAACAAAAAGCCCACACTAAGTGGAAAATAAAAACTATAAAGGCCAGAGGAAAGTCAGTGGACGTAACAAGCAGTCTTCCTCCTTCAGTCTCACACATCCAGATGCACAACCGCAGTCTGATTTACTTCAGCAAGGAGCTAATAACCAACATATTAACTCCATGAAATTTACTGCGCATGCACGTTTTTATTTTAGAGACCCCATGACCTCGCTTCTGTGCCACCATCACACTGAATTTTTCATATCTGCTGACCCATTGCTTGTTAATAATTCCTGTGCACGCTCATGCTCCCATCAAGAAGTAACCTATTGATTTCTGGTGACCTGCATCACAATTCATATACAATAATAATCTTGCTCAAGGACTCACTCACAGTAGGTTGTACAGAGAAGACAGCATTGGTTTTCCAAGAATTTTCCCAGTTGGTCCAAAAAATAAAACTACTGACTGCCCTGCCATAAACCTCCATGAGCAATCATAGCTGTCACTTGTTTAAAAAAAATATAAATTAAAGGTCCCATATTGTAAAAGGTGAGATTTTCAGGTCTTTTACATTATAAAGCAGGTTTAAGTGCTCTATAAATACTGTTAAACTATCAAAACACTCAATATACAGAGAAATACACACAGCCCAAATTCAGAAATTGTGCGTTTGAAACAAGCCGTTAGGATTTCTGTCCATTTGTGATGTCACAAATATGCAATCTTTAGAAAATTAAAATTTTAATAATTTAAAAATTATTTTTAAACAAAAACATTCTAAATGTGTCCCAGTGTATTTCCTGTTGCAGTGTATGTGAATAACATCAGCTGACAGGAAGTAAACATGGACCCAAAATGTTGCCTAGCAGCGCAATTCTGTTGCAATTCCGTTGAAATGTGCTAAAACGGAGCGTAAATACAGGTATATTCAGGCAGACAGTATGAGGAAAATAAAGGGTTTTTTAAACATTACAGCATGTAAACATGTTCTAGTAGAAACACGAAATACAAATATGAACCTGAAAAGGAGCACGATATGGGACCTTTAATAATTCTTTCTCCCTGATGACCTCGATACTGCTAAAAATTAAAGACAGACTGACACAGGAAAGGAAACGGGGGCTCTGTATATTAATATCAAATCATTTTCTATTTGTTTGACCTCGGATCACTCATATTGATTCCTGCTTTCTCTTTCCAGTCATTGTGCTAGTAATCAAATCATCCATTCAATGAAACCCTCAATCATAAAGTCCTTTCACTCTCTTCTTCCACCTTCAACGACATCTGATTTCTTTTTAAGTCTTGCAATCCTTCCTCTCATATTGATCTCACTGTCTCTCTCCATTCGTCCAGACTATAATCAAACAACTCATCACACTAAATGTGTTGACAGGACAGACGTCCCCTGTTTCATGAGGTCCACATCTTAACTTTCTCTCTCTAGATGACATTGTTTTTTTCATCGAAGCTGCAAAAAAACCCTCTCACAAAATGGACTGAAATATCAAAAACTACTTGTGTCCATCATCATCAAACTGCCTCTGTTTCTCTCTTTGAAGTTGGAATTGTCTCTCCCTAAAGAATATCTAATACATTTTTAATAGCAGACTGTATTCAGCTCTTTCTACAGTTCCATCTTTTTGCAGAAACACAAAGTTTCTTTGCGAGTACTTGAGGGGATGCAGAAATGGATCCGCTAATTTTGAGCTGCTGGATCTCATCTATCATTAATGATGTCTCACCATGTTCCCGCTGCAGCTTTTCATATTGTCACATATTTGGCTTTGGTTCTCAAATCCTACTATGGTAATATCCTGTAGTCCCCCAACGAGATGAGAGAGGCTGACCTCGATGTGCTCCTCTCTGTGGGATACTGAGAAAATTAAAATATTCATCACAATAAAGAAGGTTTTATTGGCCTGGTGTTCACTCCTCTTTGTACCAGGTCAGATAATGGGAAACAATCTTCATACTGAGATCAGAGAATACCATTTTTACTCCCTTTTGTCACCTCCCTACTCTCTCCTCCTCACCTCTTCCAGGTACTTCTTCCTCTGAACCTCGGCGTCTCGCTTCCCTCGGCAGCCTGTTAGATGATCAGCATTGGCACCGTTTAGCAGTGGAGCGGCGCGGCTCTCACCTCAACCTCACTGTGGACAAACACACAGAGAGGCTTCAGATCCCTGCAGAGTTCAGCCACTGGGACATCGAGCAGGTGGGAGAAAACACAGGAAAAACCATCACATGTACACACTTGAGACATTATTGTTATCCCAACCCACCACACACGTTTTATGCAATCAGAAAACTGTCCATCAACTGAATGTTCAAAATTACCTCAGACCCAGAAGATGTGTAGATATTGTATTTAATGTGCATGCAACCCTCTGAATATGTCTGTATCTTTTTGTCCCCATACAGCTGAGTGTGGGGGCGGTCCAGGGCCTCGTCTCCAAGAGGAACTTTCATGGCTGCCTTGAAAACCTGCTGTACAACGGCCTCAACCTGATAGAATTAGCAAAACACAACGACCGCCAAGTTACCGTAATGGTAAGTTAATTTAACTAAACGTAACCACCTGCACTTAGATCACTTTCTTCTAACCCTCTTTACTCTCTTTCATCGGAGAGGGTACAGCATCAATCACCGCACAAGGGCCTCTGAAACCAAAAGTGGATCAAATATTCTGCTTGGTGTTTCTGTGACTTTTTTGTGACTACTAACCAATTATTCAACACAGTGCATACATAACCAAAGACCAGCATGTTCATCTTTCCTGTTGTGGGTTATGTTTTATTTTGTTTTAAGTAATAGGGGCGTTTGTTCCAGTTGTTGTTGGCTGGACCAGGGACAGCCCTGTCGCTGACTGACTGAGGCCCTGTTTAGACCTGGTATTAATATGCGTCCTCAGTGATCTGATCACAAGTGGACAGCTTTAAGTACGTCTGTTCACACCTGGTATTAGAATGCGTCTCCACATGCGTCTTCAGTGGCCACTTGTGATCCGATCTCACTTCCCCGCCCCATATGCAAATGAACACGTAGTGAACACATGGCTGATACAGTATCAACATCAAAATAAAAGGTTATTGCGCCGCCGGCATCGCTGCTTTCGCCAGACAACAGCGGGGTACAGCGCTCCACAGAGCCGGGGAGGACAGAGAACAGGCAGTCAGATGTCAGCTCCGCGCAAAGCAGTGAAACAAAAACACTGACACATCTCTGACAATATGATAATAATGCACTTTGTGTGCCTAGTCTGATAGTCTGTAGATATGTAGCCTATAAACAAGATATATTTTAATAAAATACAGTTGTACCGACAGGATACAGTAGAGCACAGAGGCCGTTTCCATGCTGACAAGTGCCCGTGTCTGCCTGTTTATTCACCTGAGGGGCGCGGTGATCCCGCGGATCCCAGCTGGACATCAGTTGAGTAGGCGGTCCTTAATGTGGCCCAGGACGCATTCACTACACACTGCTAAAAGAATGAGGTCATATGTGACCCAGACCACCTCTGAATGTGGTCTGAAAGATCCGATCTCAATGCGTCCTCAATGCGTCTTGAGTGTGTTCACACCTGTACTTAATGCTGTGCACTGGTGATCGGATCACTGAGGACGCATGTTAATACCAGGTCTGAACAGGGCCTGAGTGATGAAGTTACACAATTGGTCGGCCGAGTGTTGGTGTTTCCTCATTGGCCGTTGCTCTTTCAAAATGATTTATTCAAATGAGCCCGTCCAGCGCGACGCGTCGGGCTCACGAAACTTGGACCAAGCTATCAAACTAGGCGATCTAGTTCTAAAATTAGATTCTAAAACGAGATTCAGCAGTGGCATAGCCTACGAGCAGGCCGTCATGTTGTTTCCTGTTTGAAATGGCAAGCAGAAAACCAGGGACCATACGTCACCGCTTGAACGGCCAGTTGAGTGGAGCAGCGCGTCCCCTAGAGTCCTCGCCAGACCTGGTGGACACGTACCGCTGGATTTAAAGGGACTGTTTGTAAGAATCAGAAATGCTTGTTAACAGCAACACCTGTGGCCGTTAAGTCAACGAAAGTCAGCATCCTGTTGCTCGCGCTTGTGCTCGTTCTACATAGACATAAATGAGCATCACTCAAAACAGTGAAGCGACACACGTCAGCTAAAACCACAATATCACTCTATATTTCAGCTGCTTGGCAGTAATGTTAGCTGACCAGACGAAGGTCTCTCCATGAATCAATGCTTATCCTAGTGTTGGCTTTTCCTGCTTCAGCCTCCCGACCGCGGCCGGAGGGAACAGGGGAGACACCGGAGTTTTGGTCGGAGACGATAATGTTTCTCTCTGCAGAGCCCCGTCACTTCACAAGACACAGGAAACCTCTGTTGGTCTGGAGGAGCTGCAGCATTTATTTATGCACAAACGTCCACTGTACATTCACTAGATATTCTCAGAGCTAAACTAACTCTTCTGCAGTGTGGAGTGTGCGCGCATGCACGTGAGAGTGGAGCGAAAGAGTGAGAACGAGCGCTGTGTGTGAGTGAAGGCAAGCAGGCAGAGGAGCAGAGTACAGCAGAGACTCCGGTCCTGGAGACCAAAGCTACGGTCTCCCCCGCGTCCTCCGACCGCGGCCAACACTGTTTAACAGACGGGCTTCACTAGATACAACCAAGAGGTTTTGGTGCTTCCGTGTAGTTTGTGTTGGAGTCTTGTCTGAACAGCGTAGCCACACGCGAGCGCACATGGGACACCGACCCGGATTGATTTATACGTGTAAGAAGTGATTCCCACTGGGATTCAATCACTGTAGTTGCTGGTTGTTCTGGATGCTGCTGATGCTCAACGAGCTGCTGACTGGTTAATGACGCCAGGACATAGGAGTGTACACAGTGGTTAGACTCTCACTAATGAACTCCTCATCTTGGCCATTAGGACCTTCTTCACATGTTTTTACATCCACGATGAGTGGAGCAAGCTCGTCGGGGGAGAGGCTGTGAAGCTTTTCTTGAGTAATAAATGTTCTGTCATTACGGTAAAGGTCCAGCAGCAGAAAAAAAACATGAATTCTTGGTAAGATTTCACATGCGTGGCTAAAGATCTAATAGAGGCAATTTTTATATTGGTGCTGTGGCTCTTGTGGGACTAGCCACAAAGTTATGATCCAATTTAACACAGAGACTAAATGGTGCTTCATATGGCCCTGTGAGGGAGCATTAACACAAAGAATGTCAGAGTGTGGGTGAAGGAGGATTGGTGTGTCAGTGCTGTGGTCTTCAGGCTTTTTGTGGATTTTTAAGTTACTTTGTGTTGTGCTGTAGCACAGCCCACTCCCAACATGAGTTATTGTACATCACTTTAACTGCACCACAAAGGGCTTTTAGATGTCATCTGTGTTTCCGGAGCATTATAAAGATAGCAGGCTGATATTCCCAGCAGAGAGCTGCGACTGTAACATATTACTGCTGCAGCCTTAGCAATGGACCTGGTGTCATTACCACTACTCAAAACAATGGGCTGTAACAGAGATGTCAAGATATCGTAGTACTGGGCTTCCTGTACGCTCTCCTTCTTTCATTTCCATTCTTTATCTCTATTACCTCCACGCTAGGTGACTTTGGTATGCTCAGTTTGCTTTCCTAATCTTATTCTAAGCCTTGCTGTTATCATTATGGTAATACCGATGTCCTCTTAAGGAGACTTGCTGATGAGATCATTGCGACAGAGGTCACGTCGGCACGCCCCCTGCGACTGATTAATATTCATGTTTTATGTTGTTTTATCTCTCCAGTAATCATTTCTTCTCTCTCTCTCTCTCTCTCTCTCTCTCTCTCTCTCTCTCTCTCTCCACTCTGCATGTTTCTCTCTCAGGGCAATGTGACCTTTTCTTGTGCTGAGTCGGTTTCCGTCGCCGTGACATTCCCGGGCCCCCAGAGCTTCCTCCAGTTGCCGGGGGCGACGGCGTCATCGTCGGGGGGCGAGTTCGTCGGGTTCCAGTTCAGGACGTGGAACAAGGCGGGGCTTCTGCTCACCTTTGACCTGCCTCAGGGAGGGGGCGTGGTCTGGCTGTACCTGAGTGAGGCCAGACTCCGGCTACAGATCCATAAAGCTGGCAGGGCGCTGCTGGAGCTCAGTGCAGGTACGCCTACACCTTCAGATCCACCTCTAACCAACTCAGTGGTTAGTCTTACATGTGTCATTACTGTCATATGTGAGTGAGACAAGTTAGCCCCTGTTCTTCCATGACCACCTAATCCCAAACCTTTTAATAAAACCATAAATCAGGTGAATAAAAAGTACGAAATGGCCATCAGATTTTTCCAAATGGCAAGCAATTAAACTTTAACCCAACAAACTAATGTGACAGTAGTTGGTTCATGATAATCCTTCTTGGCTGTGGAAGCAGCGCTCAGTTACAGCATGCTAACGACTGCAGTTTATGTTAGAGCAGATGAACACACTGTTTAACCCATTCCTTACACTTTTTCTCTTGTGTTTTTGATTTAGTAAATGTGATAAAAACAGATAAAAGCCAAGTATCACTCTCACTAGAGCCCCATGCATGTGGAGGGGGTTTAGCAAATGGTCAATTCTAACCATTTCTGTACTACATTGGGGCTAAGGTTTGAACCAACAAGCACATCCTTCTGTAACAAATGAATGAATTTTGCTGGGCCACTTCTTGGTCAGACCAGGCCTTGATAATGTGTGCCTTTTTTAAGTTGTTGTATTATCTCCACTCCCTGTCATCAAAAAACCCCACGAGGACTTGCAAATAGCAATGTGAAGATGAAATTGTCTGCTGTTATCTGCCCAACATGTCAGTCAAGTGTATCAAAACACAGACTTCTTTGCATGTTGATATGAATACACATAACATTAAGTCAATCATTGCTGATAATCTTTTTGAGAGGCATATACAGTAGAACAGTTGCTTCTACCTCCGATGGAGCCCTCATCCTCATGTCTTTAATTAACTTCATGCATAAATTCAATAACAATTGGAATCTACCAGGAGTGGGGTTTGAACCCACGAGGGCTTTTGCCCACTGGATCTTAAGTCCAACGCCTTAACCACTCGGCCATCCTGGTGACTTTATCTGCTTTTTTTAAACAGAACATGAAGTTCTGAGCGTGAAAGGTCAAAATCTCATGCACGGGGAGGAGGTTTAGCAAACTGTCAATTTTAACCGTCTCTCTAACACTAAGGTTTGAACCAACAAGCTCATCTCTCTGTAATAAAGTCTCCAATGTTTACTTTGTGATCTACTGTATCATCCTTAAAGCTCTGGTCACATCACTCCGGCAGACCGTAAGATGACCTGGGTGTGTTCTTGGGCAAAGTATTGTCAGTAAGAAAAATAGAGGAGATAATGAGATATTGATTTATTCCCTCGACTCCCTAACAACATACAGATTCACAAGGCAGGCACGGCCTTGCTGGTACTTGTTGCAGATCAATCACACAGAGGATGCAGGAAGTGGAGTAGACGCCTGTGTGGTCTGCACTCACCTGCCCCCGACAGTGTTTGCAATCCATTTGTACCAAGTCTACCACCAATCTTTGCTCGATTTTTAGTCTCGACTGATAATATTCTTCTCAATACTGTTTCAGTTTGAGAAAGACATGATTTACAAGCTGTTTCCAAATCACAATACGGTGCATGTTTGGCAGGTCGTGGTGTGATGGGATATATAATTTGGTCATTATTACTCAAGTGCCCATGCTTGGCTTCAGCCTTGGAAAAAACATCTTGCACCACCAACATGCGCTGCAGGTCTTAGCAGCTCGATGTGCAGCCATATATACATGGGGAATCTATTTTTCATCAGTGTGTGTGTGTGTGTGTTAATGGGTATTTGGTTCCCAGGTTCTGCTCTGAATGACGGTCAGTGGCATTCAGTGGAGCTGAACTCCAGACGAGGTCGTCTGAGCATCGCTGTGGATAAAGAAGAAGGAGGCAGCGCTCAAGCCAGCCCCTCATTTCCTGTCACCGTAGAAAGTCACCTCTTCTTTGGTGGTAAGAGTGGAACAGGTCAACCGTATCTTTCTAAACCATTAACCCTGTCAAGGATCAAACAGCTTTGTGGAAGTTGATGTAAGATCTAAAAATAGTTGAATGAAATTGTGTTTACACAGAAGAATTCACCAGAAAAATCTGCCCATAATGCAGTATTATATTTTGGCAACTAAATTTACCAATTACAGTCACAGGTCACATCATGATCAAGGTATGTATGTCTTTCAGTATTTAGAATTTCTTTGTTCATGTCAATTTACACAATATTTCGTAGACAAGATGTTCAAATGAGTCAGCTCATCTCTGAAAACATGTTTTATGTGACATGATAGTTTACGTTTTTTGATTGTTTTCCATATGGAAAACTCTTCCTGATGTTCCCTCTCTCTTCTTTTCAGGTTGTCCTGCTGAAGACGACAGACAGGGGTGCAGAAACCCCTTTAATGTCTTCCAGGGCTGCATGCGTCTCTTAACTCTGGACAACCAAATTGTGGACCTGATCATGGTGCAGCAAAAGCAGCTGGGAATCTACAGCAACCTGCAGATCGATATGTGTGGAATCATCGACAGGTCAGTCTTCAAAGAAAAAAATTTTCTCATTTGTTAAGACACATTTTTATTGCTTTGCTATTACACCTAATGTAAACGTCCCCTAATATTCTGCACAGCTCATAGGGCTTTAGGACACCAGCATTTAACCAGTTGCCATGATCAGTGTGTTCGCTCAGGGAGGTGAAGTAAGCTATGAGCTTTGGCTTACTTTGACAAATTAATTGTGACTCTAACTGATTGCAAACTGTCTTGACAGTGCTGACATTTGATGCTTCAAACATCATATATCTTGTGAGGATGCATGAATGAGTTTTGCTGTGCCATTTCCTGGTCTGACTGGACATCGATAATGTGTAGTGGCTGCTTTATTTCAACTCCCTGTAATCAAAAACCACCTACCAGGAGTGGGTTGGAACCTACAAGAAATTGTGTCCATTGCCTCTTGGGTGCAATGCCTTGACCACACACTAGCTGATGACATGTTGATGACGCATTACCCCGCCCCCCTTCCTCTTTTTGAGAGCAGAGAGATACGTGTGTGGATGTGTGTGCAGAAGCTGCTGGCCGTCCGCGGTGAGAAAAAACAAAGCAGTAGATGACGGGATGAGAGACGACGTAGTGTAACGTTATACAGACATAACAAGGCTGCTGAATGAGAGAGGCATCCGCCAATACGTTACACGGAAACACACCGTGTTAATAACAAGCCGACGACCTCACGGTACCGCCAGCTGGGAGCTGTGATCTGTTTTTAAAGTCATGCGTTGGCAAAGGTCTGCGCTCTCTGAGTGCAATTCTAGTTTTGATTAATAACTTCAAACTCTTTCAACAGAAAATGTCCCAAACTAACCATTTGAACGTCATACATTATTCAGTGAAACTTGTTATGGAGCAATACACTCAAGCAAAGTGTACGTGAGATGATGACAGGAACTGGAATCTGTCTTTTGAAACTTTGAAAACTGCTGTTGTTTTTTACGTCGCTTCTATATCTTTTCACAATACAGAACTTAAATTGGAGTATGATTTGAATCCACGACGTCTTGTGTCCATTGTATCTTTAGTGCCGTATCCGCTCTGCCATTCTGTTAAGATGAGTTGCTTCTTTAAAGGACATAAGAGTTGAGAAAATAAAGATCTGCAGCTGTTTGCTGAAAACGAAAAACGAGAAAACAGCTACAAGTACTTGCAAGTACATTTCAATATTTCATTCGATTTTGGACCCAATAACTAAAACACCACTGAAATTGAGTGAACGCTTTCATGATAATTACCAGGAGTGGGGTTTAAACCCATGAGGGCTTTTGCCCATTGGATCCTAAGTCCAACACCTTAAACACTCAGTCATCCTGGTGACTTTAGCTCTTTTTAAACAGAAAAACGCAGCAATGTGAAGACAAGAGACGAGCTGTTATCTGTCCGAGGCAATCAAGAGCATTGAAACACAGCTATTCTCAGGGATGTCTTAATAGCATGTTGATTTGATTTACATCCAATCAGTTACATGAACTGCTGAGCGTGAAAGGTCAAAGGTAAGGTTTTCAAGGATGATCAGCTCAGCATGTTGGTCTCAACGGTAGCCGTGTTTCAATTCCATTCACATTTTGAAGTATGGCATTAGAATAGCCGTATGGAAATGGCAAATTAGATAAAACTTCCTCATTTGTGCAAAAAGGTTTCTACGCTCTCTTGAGGTTTGTCTTCATTGAAAAAGAGTTGATGTGCTAAATGGGATATGGAAATATATAAATTCTGACATAGCAAACATTTAACTCACCAGACTGATCAGCTGTTTCTGCTCTCCGCGTTTTCCCAGATAGTCCCATAATGCTCGTCTTCGTCTCCGGACAGCATGAAACAGGGCCAATAAGGACATTTTCAATAGGTTTCATACTGTAAGTGTTACAACAAACACACAGTGGGCTGAAGAAGTGAGGTTTAAACCAACAAAGACACTTGGCAACTTGTTTTGACTCTAATAACTTCAAACTCTTTCAACAGAAAATGCCCCAAACTAACCATTTGACCTTCATACTTTATAACTTGTAATGGACACTCAAGCTGATTTTATGTGACATGATGACAGCAACTAATACTTGTCTCGAAACTTTGAGAACCGTTACTGTTCATGATCAAACTAACTTTTCACAATGTAGAACCTACACCAGGAGTGGGATTTGAACCCACGAGGGCTTGTGTCAATTGGATCTTGAGTGCAACGCCTTAACCACTTGGCTATCCTGGTGAGTGACAAGTGCTTTTAAAGGCTGAAGCACGTTCAAGAATACAAGGAGCAGTATTTGTATTAAAAGACTCCACAATAAACTTTTAATTGGTTTGAACCCAGTAGACTGTAAGTCCAACGCCTTAACCACTCAGCCCTCCTGGTGACTTTTGCAATCCACTTCATGAATCAGGAGCATTGAAACACAACTGTTGTAGCAGGTGTAACATGATGGCAGGAACTAACATTTTTTTTTTTTGAAACTTTGAGAACTGCTATTTTTATGCCAAATTTATAACTTTTCACAATGTATATAATTAAGATTGCAGCTGTTTGCTGAAATCAACAAACTATTTAAAAAATTCCAGTTATATAAGGTGTTGTATTCATTAAGTCAATATATCCCTTAAATTTGAATTTTCCAATGACCCCAGACGTCATAGTGAGTACATCATTAGAAATATGGAATTACTGCATTGTACATGGAAGAGATACATCCATGAATATCAGATGTGCTTTCGCTCTTGTTGTTGGCATAATTTAAATAAAGCCAGTTGGGAATTAATCAGAATTAATGTGTCATCATGAGTGGTGTTTAAAAGAAAGGAAGAAATATGTGATTGTTTATGGACAGAATCATACCACTTAAAGAGGGGGCTTAAAGAGACAGGCGCTAAAACACAGGTTTATTCAGACAGACAGTATTAGAAAAATAACGTGCTTTATGAACATTAAAGCATGTAAACGTGTTCTAGTAGTAGACAGATGCGAAAGGAGAGTTAGAGTGTTGGAGACAGAAACGCTCAATAGGTTTACATGCACAAAATATTCAGTTTTATGCCCTTTTTCAGAAATAGACATAATGTTTCATAATGTTTGAAAGAAGGTGTGTTTCTCCTTCCGACCAGGATTGGGGGCATTACTTTTGGGCATCCGTCTCTCAACGGCTAGTTGGTTTATGTACAGCACACAGAGCTGGCCGTAAACAGGCGAGAGGCCGTGTGTCGCAAACTGCTGTGAAAAAAACAATTGAGACAAATATTCTGAATGAGCTGTATACATACTCAAATAATGCTCCTAAAACCTGAATAATATCAGCATATCCCACATGTCTTAATCAGAAAATGCTCCATTCAGAATAAGGCCTAACTCAGAATTTCCAAACGGAATATGCCGTTTACATGACCCGTATCAAATTCATTATATTGTCATATTCTGAATAATAGTGAAATATTAGTGTGCATGTAAACGTAGTCAGTGATGCACTTCTTCTCCAATCGTGGAAATAATTTAGACATTGATGTATCAATGAAATTTTAAAGAAAAAAACGACAACATCAATGTTTCGAGGACAAAAATGGTAGAAACGACTCATCATGGGTGATGATCTAAAAGCTCCGATCGAAGCAAAAGAATAATTTCTATCTGTTAATATAAAAATATTGATTTTAGTCGCGTTTTCTAAACCCTCGATTAGGTTTTAGATACAATGAATTGCAACTTATGCTGGCACTTTCATATGCCGTAAGGCATCTCAAGTTGAATTGAAATGAATTGAACCTCATGGAAACAATAAATCATTTTCAATGCAAGCCATTGATGTTAAGGTGATAAACGAAAGTGTAAATATGTATGTCAGCAATAACAATGCAGAATCAGAGCAATAACTTCAACCTAAGGAGATGAGACAGAGAGAGAGAGAGAGAGAGAGAGACATGAGGGAGGGAGCGCAGAACAAATCGTTTTCCTGTTTTGGTGCTGCACCAAATAGCAGCACAATTAATGAGACAATTACGACAATTATAAACCCTCCCCTATAGGGCTTAGCACACGCACACACACACACACACACACACACACTCTCACACACACAAAGAAGCACACACATACAGTAAACTGCATGTAAACACTAACATACACACAAATATTGAACTAACCACATATATCCTTGCAGGATAAGGAGAATCTGCTCGAGTGGTTTTAATGAACTGCTTCCCTGTTTCAGCATTAATTAGATTATTCAGCAGAATCCAGTTCCGGCTCAGATCTGATTTTCACTGAAACAAACCCACAAAAAAATCCTGTTTTCCAGTAAAGAGAGAAAAACAAATCTACCTCATGTTCTCTCACTGTAATCCTGCTGATTGCATTTTGGGCCCATGGGATATATTGTACTGTAAAGTCAGGTGGAAAATAGACTCACCGGCACAGTTTCAATGTGGTGGTCATACTTCAAAGCAGGTTATTACATCTGCAGTGGTGTGTGTGTGGATGTGTGTGTGTGTGTGTTATTATTGTTGCCAGTAGCAAAGAGTATTATAAGCCCAAGCAAACACTCCATTAAGAGCACAAATGGAACTCAAACCCACAAGGAGCCTCTCCATTACAACATCAGCTCAACACCTCGTATCACCTCATAACAATGTTAACACACACAGGTAAATCAGTGTTATGATGTGTGCATGTGCACTGTTTTGTATTTCATTGCCGTTATCATTATGCTACATTTTCATATTAATACTTCTCTATTCACTGAAACAGCCTACTGATTCCAACTCGGTTTTCATGAACCTATTACTCCTTCTTCTTCTCCTACAGGTTTGTAATTTTTCCTTTTGGTCCAAACTGGATCCAAATGTGGGGA
Organism: Adelosebastes latens; assembly: GCA_916700685.1. Taxonomy (NCBI): domain Eukaryota; kingdom Metazoa; phylum Chordata; class Actinopteri; order Perciformes; family Sebastidae; genus Adelosebastes; species Adelosebastes latens. The sequence goes on from CAKAKR010057519.1 coordinate 34,941, forward strand.
AGGGCTAAGTATTTTCTAACACATCTGAATCGGTCCACCAGGGGGCCATATAGAGTCCAGAATTATTTCCCTTCCTCCGTTCATGTGAATGAGACCGAGGCTGGACCGAGGGCTGGGAGGCGGAGTTAAAGAAAGTGCTACCACGCCTGCTTTATGGGCCCGATAGAGCGCTCCAGGGATGCCGTGTTTTTGCAGGCCAACCAGGAAGTTAGCATCGCCCTGGTTCCCTCGATAAAAAGCCGATGGGATTTTTCCATTGGCTTTTGGATTATTGCAGAAAATAAGCTCTGTAGCAAGCACACGTTTATGACACTTAAACGTTTTGTTCAGCAGGATAATCTTCACAAATGAACACCACTTCTATGATTTTTGAAGTGTAAATGCAATCTCCAGAAGTTAAAAGCTAATGTTAGGCTATAATCAAACTACATCATGGTCGCTTGAGCGCGAGTATACACAACGAACCTGTAAAGGCGGACGAGTCGGCGTGATGATGTTTAATAGTATCATTTAGCCGCTTGTTATCAACCGCGTTTTTGATGACATGTAAAAGCTTCAAAATTCAGTGTGTGGGATGTTTATTGATGCATTTTATGTTGTAGAACAAAATGTTAAAATCTCTTCAGCTTGTGTTAACCACAGACCTTATTTAAGGCATCTAACTAAAAACCCATTCAAAAAACCCATTGACCTCCAGATGAGGGAACTGGAAATGTTAAAAATGCTAACTCTTTTCCAGGTTTTAGGACTCATTCCTGCAGCACTCTATCACAGAAACCTGCAGATCCTGTCTTAACTGTTTGGTAACCATGGTAATTAGGGTTAGTTCCTGATTTAGGAAAAAAAAGACATTACAGATGAACAGCTCCGAAGTCAATGTTCCTATCTTAACTTAAGATAGGAAAACTGTTTTACACAAGCATCCCACAATCTTAAATAAACTCTCCTAACTTTAGGATAACCATTAAGCTGTCCTACATTTCACTTTTCCAACACTTTTCTTTCTGCTCTTTGGACATAGACATGGTCTTCCACTTTGTATCTATTTTCTTTTTGATAGCACCAACACTCCGCTATCTTAGCCCGCTCTCTTTCTTTTATCTCCCGCGTTAGCGTTGTTTTAAATTTCCCAAAAGTACACCTTTGGATTCCTGTACAGGTGTTTTACCAACACCACTAACTCATTTGTCTCGAAGTTAAGTAAGTATGTCTCAGAGAGAATAACAATGGTTACAAAGTTTTTAAACTCGGCAAGATGAGAAAAGTAGCGTTGATTGCTAGGTAACAGACATAAAAGTTGATACGCGATGTTGAATTGAGTATTTGCGATTTGCTAACTTAAAATAATAACATATGGGTGGACTCCTTAGTTAGGATTTACTTCTGTAATACCAATTGGGAAAAATCCTATCTCTTAGACTCTTCCAATCTTAACTTACGATTTAAAGGGACTGTTTGTAACTTCTTACACGTATAAATTAATCCGGGTCGGTGTTTCATGCGTGCTCGTGTGTTGCTACGCTGTTCAGACTCAGACTCCAACACAAACTACACGGAGGACCAAAACCTCTTGGTTGTATCTAGTGAAGCCCGTCTGTTAAACAGTGTTGGCCGCGGTCGGAGGGCGCGGGGGAGACCGTAGCTTTGTTCTCCAGGACCGGAGTCTCTGCTGTACTCTGCTCCTCTGCCTGCCTGCTTGCCTTCACTCACACACCGCGCTCATTCTCACTCTTTCGCTCTGCTCTCACGTGCATGCGCGCACACTCCACACTGCAGAAGAGTTAGTTTAGCTCTGAGAATATCTAGTGAATGTACAGTGGATGTTTATGCAGAAATAACTGCTGCAGCTCCTCCAGACCAACAGAGGTTTCCCGTGTCTTGTGAAGTGACGGGGCTCCGCAGAGAGAAACGTTATCGTCTCCGACCAAAACTCGGGTGTCTCCCCTGTTCCCTCCGACAGCGGCCGGGAGGCTGAAGCAGGAAAAGCCAACACTAGGATCAGCATTGATTCATGGAGAGACCTTCGTCTGGTCAGCTAACATTACTGCCAAGCAGCTGAAATATAGAGTGATATTATGGTTTTAGCTGACGTGTGTTGTCTCACTGTTTTGAGCGATGCTCGTTCATGTCTATGTAGAGTGAGCACAAGCGCAAGAGCGAGCAACAGGACGCTGACTTTCGTTGACTTAACGGCCACAGGTGTCGCTGTTAACAAGCTATTTCTGATTCTTACAAACAGTCCCTTTAAGTTTCTATAATACGGCCCCTGGTTATTAATAACATTCAACGAAAGCATGTTGATGAAGATGGCAATGGGGTTGGAGGTTGTTTTATTTTTGTTGGTCTAAATTGGCCACAGGGCTCACAGAGCGCTGCGGGATAGTGAGCTGTTGGACCCTGAGTTAGTGTTTAAAGGGTTGTTGTATGGGCGCCTCAGGGCTGACTGTGAATACTGTGTCTCTGTGAATGACATTTCAATGGATGTGAGCTTTTAAATGAGGCTGTTTGCAGTCTGAAAGAGACTCAACTGGTTATCCATCTGTGACACGGCATTGTTTTGTCTCTGCAGGAGAAACTGCATGGTTGTCAGGAGCTATCAGTGTTATGTTTTCATGATATATGTGTGGGGTGGTGGTGTGTGTAAATGCGCCTGGAGTGTTTGTGTGTATTGAGGGGGACGGGTGGTTATTTCTTCTATTTCTTTTTCTGTGTGGTATACAATGTGTTGTGACTGGTGCCTGATGTCTTATTAAAGGAGGGAAGAAGTCAAGTCTCCCTTTAATTTGAACGCCGCTAATTTCTTTAACGCATTAACACTACTTGCGAATTTTAGGTTGTAGCGGGCTCACTTTTGCAACTAGAGTGAAGATACTGGTATCATATGAAACTAGAAAAACCTAAGGAATCCATTGGTGCTAACCTTGTCCTAGCTTGTAGCCGAGGAGGTTAAATAACGCTCCAAACTTACGCTAAATTTTGGCTAGGAAAAACTGGCATGGCCATATTCAAAGGGGTCCCTTGACCTCTGACCTCAAGATATGTGAATGAAAATGGGTTATATGGGTACCCACGAGTCTACCCTTTAAAGACATGCCCACTTTATGATAATCATGAAGTCAGCACACTGACACACTGACAGCTGTTGTTGCCTGTTGGGCTGCAGTTTGCCATGTTATGATTTGAGCATATTTTTTATGCTAAATACAGTACCTGTGAGGGTTTTTGGACAATATCTGTCATTGTTTTGTGTTGTTAATTGATTTCCAATAATAAATATATACATACATTTGCATAAAACAGCATATTTGCCCACTCCCATGTTGATAAGAGTATTAAATACTTGAAAAATCTCTCTTTAAGGTACATTTAGAACAGATAAAAAAAATAATGATTAAGATTAATGTATGTGTGATTAATTTGTGATTTATCGTGATTAAATATTTTTTTCGATTGACAGCCCTAGTAAACAGCTCACTTTAGATCACAGCGGTGTGGAGATGAATGGAGGAAAAACAAAATCACACTGTAGCAGCCTGCTGGCAGGCTGCTGAGTCAGCGCTTGTATCTAAATAAAGGGGAGGTTGCAGCTTCAGTTCAGTCATCTGTTTTCTCTTCAATATTCCCGCCTGGGTTTGGCCAAACACACACTCAAACACTGTCACATACGTTTACATTCAAAACAAAAAATTCTCGATATTATGATATTAAAGGTCCCATATTGTAAAAAGTGAGATTTTCATGTCTTTTATATTATAAAGCAGGTTTAAGTGCTATATAAATACTGTGAAGTATCGAAGCGCTCAATATACAGAGAAATACACACAGCCTTTATTCAGAAATTTTGGGTTTCAAACAAGCCGTTAGGATTTCTGTCCATTTGTGATGTCACAAATCTACAATATTTAGATCAATACACGGTTTTTAAACATTCTCAATGTGTCCCAGTTTATTTCCTGTTGCAGTGTATGTTAATGGCATCAGCTGACAGGAAGTAAACATGGACCATAACTCTTGCCAGGCAACGCAATTCTGTTGCAATTCCATTGAAATGCACTAAAACGGAGCGTTTCAGACGGAGGGTAAATACAGGTATATTCAGGCAGACAGTATGAGGAAAATAAAGATTTTTGGAACATTACAGCATGTAAACATGTTCTAGTAGAAACACAAAATACAAGTATGAACCTGAAAATGAGCACGATATGGGACCTTTAACAGAATCGTGCAGACTATCAGCCCCTGCAAAAAACAACACACGCAAACACATTTCCACATTGACAAAGGTAGAAGTGAGAAATGTTGATGACACTGGATCGGGTCAAGTGTGTGTTATCATGTTTAAGCATCTGTGTGTGTGTCTGTGAATTGAAGGAGTCGGCCATGGAAGCAATCCTTTTGGGTAAAAATACTGTTATGTTAGTCAGAAAAAGGGGTTTCAAAAGAGGCCAAGACAAATCTTTTCCAAAACCTCCCACAACGTGTTGCCTAAATGGAAAATGTGACCTCCTCCGTATATTAAAGATTAAATATTGTCTCTTTCCACAATTTACATTATTCGTGACCCTCCCACACACATTTGGCCATTTGGACAAATATGCTTGAGTAAAGTTAATGAAAACACTTTATGTAACAGACTAATTTTGAAAATTATTTCAAGCACACTTTGTGAGAGTTTGAAAAAAAAAAAATTTTGGACAGTTTGGTGTCCATTTACACACTGAGCCTACTCGCTCATTGTAAGATAAATGACTCAGAGAAAACATAAAAAGATGTTTCAGCTAGTTTTAAAAAAAAAAAAGTTTACTTCTCTAGACAATAATGGATGAAAGGTGTTTTTTTGGCTCAGACTGCTTTTGTCTCCTTTGAAATGTTTTTGGCAGGAAACTCTGCAGAATTGTTTCCAAATGTTTAAGCTGCCAAAACAAGCAAATGGATTTTTCAAATCTGCTGTCTCAGAATGTATAAAAGAATATATAGTAATGTGTTTCTCTTTCTTTGTCTTGTCTTGACAAGAAAAATAAAACCTTCCAGTTCCTCCCACACACGTGTCTATCAGGATAGAAACTTTGCTGACATCTCTCTCTCTCTCTCTCTCTCTCTCTCCCTCTCTCTCTCTCTCTCTCAGGTGTTCTCCCAGTCGTTGTGAGCACGGCGGCCGCTGCAGTCAGTCCTGGACCGTCTTCCACTGTAACTGCTCTGAGAGCGGCTACAGCGGGGCAACCTGCCACAGCTGTAAGTCAAACATCAGCACACACATATACAGTAGGGCCAGATTAAACCACTAGAGTGCTGTCAGCCACCAATGACCTCCTAACGGCATCTCCAACATTTCACAGACCGGGGGGAAAACAACCGATCAGAGCTGATCTGGAGTCTGCCGTCCAGCTGCCGTCTATGAGAGACAGCTGTCAATCACTTGCAAACTCCGACCAAACGGTCAAACTAGGCAGTGCTGTTCAAATATGAATCAATATTCTGTTACTGTAATGCCTATTTCTCTCCTCACATGTTCTCAGAAACATCTTGTAGTGTACTGTTTAGCTGTAAAATTAGAAAGTTTGTGACGCGGCAGCCATGTTGAGATCTGCTGAGGAAATACTAAGCACCGCCCACCAGCCATAACACAGCCAATAAGAACGCTCTCTCTCTCTGAAATGACCTGTGATTGGTAAAAGTCTCCCGTCATGGGATAGATTTTTTTAAAGCCTGAAAACAGAGCCATGAGGAGGTGCAGAAGTCTAGTTTTTTTCTCAGAACACTTGAATTACAATATGCTGAAAGGTTATTATGGAGATTTTGCCCAATGATGCCAAAAATATACTGCCTACTGCCACTTTAAAATAAGTTTTCGACACAACACAGGGCATAAACATTTGATAATAACCAACACGTTCTCATCCCAACTCGTCACATACTGACGCTTTGTCAGTTTTCGGTCTCAGTAAACACGTTCTTAATGTTGTGAATTAAACAAAAACACTTGCTTTGATTCAGGCAATAAAACCACTTAGTTAGGTTTAGGAAAAAAAACCTACATGGTTGGGCTTAAATTGACTTTGTTTGTATATTGAAAATGTGACTTGACATTGTGAACACGGGACTTGAACAGACAGCTGATGGCAAAGTCAATGTGAAACGTAATGCACGGGACGCAAACAGCGGCCTCCTGGATGAAAGCCTTGTGGTTGTTGGACCCATCCACCTCACCTCCCACCCGCCCTGTGTGTCTCTTTGGCTCTTTAAACTACGTCACCACAGCACCTTCCCTGAGCGGTTACTGTTGCCATGGATGGGTTTACATTGTAGTTAATGGAAAGCACGGTGTGTCTTCTACCGTGGCGGTAACTAACGCCGACGGCCGTGACAAAGTATCGGTATTTGATGCCCTGGGAATGATCAATCATTTTAGATTTTTCAGGATTTAACTAAGGCCTTTAAGACTTTAACCAGGTGCTAAAATAACCATAAAAAACATGGATCATGCTTCAGTTGCTACGAGTGGAAACTGTAATGCATGAGTGGGAGCCAGATGTTTTGCTGATTGATGATTATGTCGATATAAAACATAATTCGAGCAGCATTCTGTTGCCTCCAAAATGTATTTGCTGTTGCAGATTTGTAGCATATAAATGTAATTTCTCGGAGACGTGGTTGGAGACAGATTTGGACAAAGAGAGAGAGCAAGAGTTAGAGAGCTTTGACAGATACGAATCAGAATCAAGTGAGAGGCAAAATGTGAGAACAAGAAAGGCTGATAATGAATTTCCTTTTACATACAGTTACTTTTAAGGGCAAATTGAAAAGAAAATCAACAAATATGACTTAAGGTAGAAAAGTAACAGCAATAGCACTTACAGCGAAACACTAAAGGGAAAAAAAAAGGAATGAATAAAGCAGCCTGGAGACTGCTAGGAGTTTCCTTTGTTGCTGCTTTTACGAACATGTCAGTTCATAATATTGTCAAGGGTATTCGAGAGACTTTTCAAGCTGGCAGTTCCAAATGGCAAAGAGCCTCAGTTTACAGTTTGAACTTCAATCTGCCAATCACAGGTGCACTTACCAGCCATATTGTTCAGTAATTACAGTTGTACAGATTTTACCTTTAGTGTAGGTGTGGCAAATTTTGAGTTATGACAGACCAAAAAGAAAAGTGTTTTAGTTTTTGTCTGGGGACATTTTTTTAAATAAAACAACTTCTTCATGTGATGCCTGCCCGGGTCTTGGGGGGGGGGGGGGGGGGGG
>CAKAKR010057519.1:42202-72538 GCA_916700685.1 Adelosebastes latens
CCCCCCCCCCCCCCTCTCCACTGCAGAATGTTTATAACACCTGTTTGTATGTGAGTGATATGATGAAGGTTAATGAGACTGTAGCCGTGACTAAACTGCCAAATACTGCATGAATAAATTAAACCGCAGCAGAGACGTGAGCTTTGGTCAGATCTACTGTACCGATTCTGTGCCGATTCCTTCAAGGCAAATCCTTCAAACCAAAAGATTTTATAGCTGATGTTTTGTGTGGAAACCTTTTTCTGACCACGCTGAGTGAACGTGATGAATAAGAAGAGAGGTAAACAGGTAAACAGAGTGTGGGGACCTTGAGATATGGATTTGACTCGAAGGGCTCGATTCTTTGATTGCAGAGGACGACTGGTGTGTGTGTGAGGAGGGAGGAAGACTTGCAGAGACAGAGAGGAAGAGGCAGGGCTGATAAAGGTCTAATGTTTTATTTATTGAGCCCTCGTTCTCCCATCAGTCATTACTGTCCTCTCCAGTTGGATTAATCTTTACTTTGGGGGACGCTGCTGCAGAAATAAAACTTAACATGACTGTCTTCACTCTGGTTATGAGACGGTGATTGAGTGGTGGCAGCACCCATAATCCTCCACAGCGTGCCGTCTTCATCCCCCCCCCTCAGCTCCTGTGTGCTCCTGCCAGCTGATGTGATTCATGTTGAGCTGATCTCATTATTTTCCTCCCAGCTGTGTACGAACAGTCCTGCGAGGCGTACAAACACAACGGCAACACGTCGGGACATTTTTATATCGACGTGGACGGCAGCGGACCAATCAAACCGCAGCTGGTCTACTGCAACATGACAGGTGACACACACACACACACACACACACACACAGACACACACTCCCCCTCTTCCTTGAATCATCACTCAACGTTTTTTATGATTAACATTTACATAATTGTAAATGATGATGCTCCTCTCATCACGCTCTGATCCACTTTGTCTTCCATCCCCTGTTTTCTACAACACTCTCTCTTTCTGTCCCCTTACCCACCTCAATCCCTCTCTCCCACATTCATCTCCCTGTCTACTGTATATGTCTTGGTGCTTTATATCATTTGTATATTGACGATAAAGAGCTTTGTTCACTTTATTTTTCTCTCTTTTCTTCGTATGCATTTTTCTCACCATCTGCATCAGTACTCCACACGATTTACATAATTGTTTAAATTTGAATAGTAATTTTCTAATTCTTTGACAGGATAGTTTGGTGATATATATGCCATAGTGAAATGCTCTATGTATGATACAATTGTAAGATTTATTATGCATATTTTATTTACCTCTGTCATTGTCCAGTCCTTTGATAGTATGATGTATTAGAGAAGAAAATAATGCCGTCTTTACCCAATTACCTGGATGGTAGTGTTATGTTTGCTCAAGTTGTTTTAAACAATTAAACTCATTTCTGTTGTGTTCTGATTGGATAATTTAGCCAGCATCTATGTATATATACAGTATGAAACTGGAGAATTCCTATATACCTGACGAAGGTTGAGCACACCAAAACGTTGTAAATGAATCAATATACTAGCAGTAAGTGAGAGAGTGTGCAGGAGTTTTTATCACTTTAAAGGACCAGTGTGTAGGATTAAGTGGCATCTAGTGGTGAGGTGGCAGATTGCAACCGACACAATACCCATCCACTCAGCCTTCCCTCTCCGTGTCGGAGAACTATGGTGGCCTTCAGGTAACGTCCAGTGTTTGGTTTGTCCGTTCTGGGCTACTGTAGAAACATGGCGGTACAACATGGCGGACTCCGTGAAGAGGACCCGCTCCCTACGTAGATATAAAAGGCTCATTCTAAGGTAACGAAAGCACAACGATTCTTAGTTTCAGGTGATTATACACTAATAAAAACATAGCTATGAATATTGTATTCAATTTATGCCAATAAATCCCCCTATATCCTACACACTGGACCTTTAACACAAAAAAGGGAAATAGAAATAAGTTACTTTTCAAAGTTAAAATCAGAGATGGGAAGAATAACTTCCCTTCCTGATCTTCAGCCCACCAAGTTGAAGGCAGAAGCCAAAGTTAATTTGATCAGATAGTGAAATTCTCATCATAGTAACGGTTGTGTTTTCTTGTGTCTGTCTGTCTTTGTACAGAGGAGAACACATGGATGGTGATCCAGCACAACAACACAGAGCTGACCAGAGTCCGACCGTCTCCAGGTGTTAACCAGCATTCAATTCACTTTGACTACTCGACTAAAGAGGAGCAGCTATTGGCCATTATCAGCCAATCAGAGTACTGTGAACAGGAACTGTCCTACCACTGCAGGAAGTCCCGCATCCTCAACACTCCAGGTAAAGGCCTGCTTCGTTATCTGTTTAGCTTGCTCTTTTAACATCCTGACTCAGATTTCCCTCAAACCAGAAAAAGTAAGACGCCTAAAGCTGGGCATACACTGTACCATTCTACAAATGTTGTAATTCCTTCTCCTACAGTACGATTAGATCGTTTGTGATGTAAAGCCAAAGATCACGATTTATGTGTTCACACTTTACAGTCCGGTTGTCAGCCATGACCTGAGTGCTCACACTCTACGTGTAAAATAGAAAATAAAAACACGGCCTGTCGGCTGCTGCGGGCCGTTCTGGCTGTTCACAATTGTCAATAAAGATTTTTTTGACAGCTCGGAGGCAGGTAAAGTGTGTTTGCTAGCAGAGGTCTGTATGGGTCACATGGCTAACAAGGCAGAAACGTGCTGCTTTGATCATGTGTGCCATCCTGTCTGCTGAAACGTCTAAAAAAAAAAGAGATGCCGGCATTAATGGATTCGCAGGTGGCTAGAAAGACGCGGACAGTATGGCATGTCCATTTTGCAGAGAGAATTGGAGGTAAGCCAGCTACATTTTACTATAGACATCTATTGTACATTGTAATCTTGAGCTACAATCTGATTACTGTAAAAAAAGTAGAAAAATGCACTGACGTTGGGGAATCGGCTCGTGGCTCTGCTTCCACTGTGCGAGAGCCTGTAGACGGTTGACTAAAATTTCAGAAAGTCAGAAATTCATTCGACTTTGTGTTGGAGTTAATCGGTCCTCAGTCCTGCCCGCACACAGCACGACCAACGACACCCAACGACACCCAACGAAGCTGAAATTCGGTCCGACTCTAACATGAGTCGTAAAGCTCAAAATTCAGGCCAGAAACAGGCTAAAATTGTACGGTGTATGACCAGGTTTATTTGAAGCCTCTTGACGTAGTCTGGTTCTGCGTTTTATGTGAAATGTCCTTTCCGCAAAAGAAAGGAGGGCAAACTATGCGAGGGCAAAACAAAAGATCATCTTCAAGGTGGTAAAATATACGGATAGTGTTATTCTTTTCCAACAAGGACTTGATTTATTCAAGCTGTACCCACCGAACCGTACGGGTAGTTGTTTTACTTGTTTTGCTGTCTTTGAATGGAATTGAATGCGTTATGAGGTATTTTGTACAAAAACAAAAACCTCTGGAGAAAACTCCCCGTGGCTCCACATCTTTCTCGCTCTACCAGACAAACACTCATTGCTGCAAACTTAATCAGGTTCCAAGGATTTTCTTCCCTTTTACCAGTGAGACAGACAAATGGGTTGTGTACGATTTGTTTAAATGTCTCCTTCCTTTAGATTGAGTCCAATTTAAGATGGTCTTTCAAACATTTTCATGGTGTCTGTTTGTCTCAATCAAGTCATTAATGGGCCTTTATCACAGCAGACATTAACGATGGATAGCTCTGCTCTATTCAAGTGTTTCAGTGAAGGTGACAGTGAGCCAGCATGCACAATACCAGGACCCTGAAATCAAAGCAGCTAAATGAGATTCAGCCATCATTCATTTCATTATGTACACCAGCACTTTTCCTAATGTTACAAGTCAAAATATCTTCTGTGAAAAAGGTCTATTGACCGTGATGCTGTTAAGAACAATGTTTGTGATGAAATTTTACCATAGACTGTATATAAGAAGTGGACGTAGTCACCGTCACATCACCCATTGGTTTGTGGACTGCCATTATGAAGCCTTGAGTTCGGCGACCGCCATCTTGTTTTTTTGCAACCAGAACACCTCTGCACTTAATGAAATTGATGTTAGTGATGATGTTGATGACAATGATATTCATGATGATGATATTGATAACGTTAAAAAATAAAATCTGCTTCTATCCACCCTGTGCGCTGCCTGTCGGCACCTGCGTCCGATCGGACTTGAAGCTGTTGTTGGCACTTACTCACGTTGTTCCCTCCTACCTAGATCCTTGCTTGTGTTGTACGGACTCTCAGATGTACGTAGCTTTGGGCAAAAGTGTCTGCTAAATGAAATTGTAGAATTATAGACATGAGAGGGTGGAGCTAAGTACAACTGAACGCTGAATAAGACATTTTTAGGCTACCAAAAGGTTATAAATAATTTTCATGAAGTGAAAACACACTGTGAAAGGGTTAAAGTTGTAAGACGAAACACGGACAACTCCCAGACCGGACAATGCTGTGGAAGTGACCTGTCAATCACAAGGTAGCCCCGCCCTAAAGCATCCCCTACTTTATGGTCTATTTGACTCTAGATGGGACCATAATTTACTAAATGAACATCATGCTGCATTGAAGAAGACTTGAAACTAGCGATTGAGACCATAAACTAATAAATCAAGTGAGAAGTAGGCTCATTTTCTCATAGACTTCTATACAATCAGACTTCCTTTTGCTACCAGAGGAGTCGCCCCCTGCTGGCTGTTAGAAAGAATGCAAGTTTAAGGCACTGCAGCTTTGGCTTCACTTCTCAGACTTTTCAGAGGTTGCCGCCTGCATTTTACTTGTGGCTAATGTAGCTTATGACAAAGTGGACAGGAAACTATTCATGATTATAATTCTGCTTACATACATTCAACATATATCTCATGCATTATAATCATTTTTCATTTTTAATCACTTGCAATAAGGTGTAATTGTTTAAAAAGCTGCAGTCTATACACGGACATCACAAGAAAAGAGCAGTACATGCTGAGAGCAACAATGTCCAGACAGTTTTTATGGACACTGTAGAATATTCAATCAGTCAGGACTGTTTGGGGGTATATGCTGTTACCAGGTGCTATGATGAAGACTATGGTTGTGCAGTCAGGCACAATGAAACACCAGAAGAGTTCACTCCAAGTGTGATGTAATGTAGAAACAGGTGGTGTGGCAGGTGAGGCTGGCACAAGCAATGCTGAGTTTTATATTTCCCTCAGATAAACAATTGCTGCCACTAGAGAGCCATGGGTTCTGCTGCAGGTAGTGCACCTGAGCTCAATCCCACATTTATAGGCTCTGATCAAGCCAAGCTCCCACGTCCTGCTCCTCCTCAGACAGCTCTGCTCTTCACAACAGACATCCAATCCAATCCAGTCCAAATGTATTAATAAAGCACATTTAAAAACAACAAAAGTTGACCAAAGTGCTGTACAGTTAAACATAAAAACATAAAAACAACACAATAAAACACTAAGAGTAATTTAAATCCAACAGGACATTAAAAATAATAAAAGTATTAAGACCAATAGGAAAGGAAAAAGGATTAAAAGAGTCAACTCTCATGCCGAGCCAAAAGCCAAGGAATAAAAGTGCATTTTGAGGTTTGATTTAAAAACAGGCAGTGTGGGGGACAGCCGAACATGTGGAGGCAGAGCATTCCAGAGCTTTGGAGCTGCAACTGAAAAGGCTCGGTCACTTGAGCTTGTGGTTTTAAAAGGTCTGAGAGATAAGTTGGAGCTTGCCCATTTAACGATTAATAGAATCTTAAAATCAATCCTAAAACGCACAGGGAGCCAGTGAAGAGAAGCCAGAATCGGGGAGATGTGCTCATGTTTACGTGTACCATTTAAAAGATGAGCTGCCGCGTTCTGAACAAGCTGCAGGCGAGACAAAGAGGCTCAGCTAACACCAACGTAAAGTGAATTACAATAATCAAGACGTGTGGTGATAAAAGCATGCATAACCTTTCAAAATCATTAAAAGATAAAAAGGACTTAACCCTGGATAAAAGCCGCAGTTGGAAAAAACTTGATTTCACAACTGAGTTTATTTTTTTGTCCATTTTACAATCCTTGTCCATTAAAACCCCTAGATTCTTTACCACAGGAAGGACAAAAGGTTCAAGGGGAGAAAGATCTATGTTGGGGTCGTTTCTGCCTCCATTGTGTCCAAAAATAATAACTTCAGATTTGTTGTCATTGAGCTTGAGAAAATTTAAAGCCATCCAGTCTTTGATGTCTTTGAGACAGGCTAGCAATGTGCCCAAAGAGTTTGAGTTATTCTTTTTCAAGGGCAGGTAAAGCTGTGTGTCGTCCGCATACAAGTAGAAGGATATTCCATACTTTCTAATAATGGACCCTAGGGGAAGCATGTACAAGGAAAATAAAATCGGACCAATTATAGAGCCTTCGGGGACTCCACATGGGAGAGGGGCTGAGGAGGATGTAAAATCACCAAGGCATACAGAAAAACTATGGTCAACCAGGTAAGAACTGAACCATTTAAGAGCGGTACCTTTAAAACCAACACAGTGCTGCAGACGAGAAATTAAAATGTTGTGGTCCACTGTGTCGAAAGCAGCTGTGAGATCTAAAAGCATAAGAATGGCTGAATCGCCAGAATCAACAGTAAATAAAAGATCATTAAAAACCTTTAAAAGAGCAGTTTCAGTGCTGTGAAGTGCTTTAAAACCAGATTGGAACACCTCAAGAATGCCATTTGTGTCTAAAACAGTTTGAAGTTGAATAAAAACAGCTTTCTCCAAGAATTTAGAAATGAAGGGGAGTTTGGAAATTGGTCTAAAATTGGAGAGGACTGAGATGTCCAAATTGTGTTTTTTAAAAGTGGCTGCACAACAGCTTGTATAAAATGAGCTGGAACTACACCAGAGGCCAGGCTACTGTTTATGATTGCCTGGATGGTTGGTCCAATGGCATCAAAAACCTCTTTAAAAAGGCGAGGGGGGACAATATCTGTGGGACAGGCTGAAGGTTTTAGATGATCGATTATTTGCTTAAGGGAAGTAAGTGATGCAAGCACCAACTGGTTAAAAACAGCAGAGCGGTTGATGGTGATAGAAGGGTCATGCAAAGGAAGAGAGATGTGTGTCCTAATGGTCTCAATCTTGTCCACAAAAAACTTGAGAAATTTGTCACAGGTTTCTGAGGAGGCATCAAAACAATCAGGTTGGGGAATATTAAGAGCAGTATTGATGGTGCTAAAAACAACACAAGGTTTGTGACAATTATTTAAAATAATACCAGAGAAATACTGTATTCGCTGAATTTTAACAACTTTCTGTTATCTGCACCAGCTTTCCCTTGAAATGTCAAAAGATACCTAGAGTTTATCTTTTTTTCACTTACGTCCAGCTCTCCTGCATTCTTGTCTGGCAGCACAAGTGGTGTCATTTAGCCAGGGTTCACATTTAGGTTTTGAACTCATCATTTTAAAAGGAGCAACAGCATCCAAGATGCTGTTGCAGGTGGAGTAAAATAGTGAGGTCAACTTCTCAGTTTTAAGAGGAGACTCAGAGTGAGTCTCAGAGGCATCATTAAAACCAGCAGAAAACTGTACAGCAGTAGAAGGGTTAATAATACAACACTTACGAGCAGGAGCACACGGTTTAGGTGTTAGACAGGGGAGGGAGATATCAAATAAAATAGGCATGTGATCAGAGAACACTGCATCACACACTTCCATGTTAAGAACAGGTAAACCAAATGATAAAACAAGTTCCAGTGTGTGGCGATGCTCCTTTGTGGGGCCTGTCACAGACTGTTCAAGATTAAGAGTCAATACGATCAAGAAAGTCTTTAGCCAGTGTCTTAGTGGGACAACAGACATGTATATTAAAGTCTCCGACGATTAAAACCCTGTCATATTTTGGCATGAGACCGGCTAAGAAATCAGAAAAGTCATTGATGAAGTCCTTATTATATTTAGGTGGTGGGTAAATCACAGCACACTGTACTGGGTGAGATTGATCCAACACAAACATGTTCAGTTCAAAGCTGGGGTAGGAGTCTGGAGATAGCTGCCGACAGTTAAACTGTTTCTTAAAAGTAGTCGCTACGCCCCCTCCTCGTCCAGTGGTCCTCGCACAGTTAAAACATGTACAATCCGCCGGCAAAAGTTCGGAGAAGGAACTTAACTCACCGACACCGAACAAGGTTTCCGTCACGCACAGAAAATCCAGTCCAGGCGAAGAGAAGAAGTCATTCAGAATAAATGTCTTGTTTACCAGTGATCTAGCATTCACCAGGGCCATCCTGGTTGGAGACGAGCCATCAGCCGTCCGGGGTGCCCGACTCAGCGGCCGAAGGTTGTGGGGATTCACCTCACCTCTGCGTAGGCGAGGGGAGCAAAGGCGGGGGATCCGGGTCCCCTCATCTGTGCTGGCAACAGGTACCAGCCAGGTGTATACATGATCCAGAGAACGCCAGGGAGCAAAATGGCGAGGATCCGAGCCGTAATCCACTGAAAAGGCTTGAAGAAAACTCCCGGGGGACACTGCCACAAAGACTTAATTTTCACCAGCAGCCCTCTGCGCTTACCTCGGCGTCTCCTCCGGAAGCGCGGAAGCGGAGCGTGGAGGAGGTCAGCAGGTATCCCCGATAGGAACGGGGGAAGAGGAGTTTCATGTCCCCTGAAGTCGAACTTTAATATTTTTTCACTGGCAAGTCGGATAGTGAGGAGCGCTTGGCGATCATAGACCAGCAGAGAGTCGGCATTATTAGTGACAAGCGACAGAAACCACAGAAACAGAAACACAACTGACAGCAGCAGACAGCCAGCCACACCGCTGGCGCCATCTTGACTTTATAGACATACGCTTGTGTTGTGCAGAAGAGAAGTTCGCGCAAAATACATGAAATAAAAACAATGTAGAGGGATATTTTAGATTTTTTTTGGGAATGAGGAAATGGATGGACCTTTCCTGAACCCAAATCACGATGTCCTCATATTAATGATGCTCACAGTACACAATAGCGGACATTTTTATTTCATAGCCAAAAAGTTTTCAGTTTCATTGTGAGAGCCAAGATATACTCTTTTCTCGGGGGAAGTGAAGAGAAAGCAAAAGTTTTATGTATCCGTTTCGGTCTATCATCTTTGAATGCTCAGTTTGTGCTGTACATGCTGTTTCAGTGTGAGATCGTATGATGTCCATAAAAGCTACTGTGTTTAAATGAATGACAAGCCTCACATATTACCAAGCCAAACCTGGTGAAACAGTTATATTCTACATTAAATACATTTCTGTTTTGGTCAAATGGAAGAAGTAAATATCCTTTCTTTTATACAGTAAAGCACTTTTACTCGTTTTCTCTCAGCACACATTTCTTGATTTTTTTTTTAAGTTTATTTGTGTGAGGATAAAGAGTGAAAACACACTGTTGAACCATGGATGTATTAAGAGAACTGGATACAGCGTTGGAGGCAGGCTCCCGTTCATTCCTATGAGAGTCGCTCAGTGGCACAAGTACCGGATCATCCGACGATCCTCCGCATCTATAGAGTTGCTGCAGGAATGAGTCCTAAAACCCGGAGATGAGTTAGCATTTCAGCACTTTCGGTTCCCTCGTCTGGAAGTCAATGGGTTTTTAGTTTTAATGCCTGAAATGAGATCTGTGGTGAACACAAGGTTAAGAGATTTAACACAACATAATATAACATAAAAACCATCAATAAATACCTCACTCATGAATTTTGAAGCCTTTATGTGTCTTAAACAAGGCGATTGCTAACAAGTGGCTAAATGAGACTTCTAAATGTCATCTTTACAGCCTCGTTGTGTATACTTGCGTTCATGCTACCATGGTGTAGTTTGTTTATAGCCGTTAGCTTTGTATTTCTGCCGATTGCATTTACACTTCAAAAATCATAAAAGTGGTGTTCATTTGATGAGATTATCTTGCTGACCAAAACGTGTTAGTATCCAAAAAGTGTGTTTGCCACAGAGTTTATTTTCTGCAATAATCCAAAACCCATTGGAAAAATCCCATTGGATTTTTATCGAGGGAACCAGGGTGATGGTAACTTCCTGGTATACATCATCCAGGAGCACTCTATCTGGCCCATAGAGCAGGCGGGTAGCGTTTTCTTTAACTCCGCCTCCCAGCCCTCGGTCTGGAGCTCATTCACATTAACGAAGGAAAGGAAATTACAACTTTTAGGACCTAATGATTTAAATAGGGGCTTATCAAGTGTTCATACTGGGAAGTTGATTTAGCTCCTAAAAAAAATATCCGCTGATTTACAGACATCTCTTTCCCAATGGAAGTCTATGGGAAAAAGTATTTTTGGGCTCAATGGCATCACGTTATGGACTCGGAAGTTGTAGTACCGCCGTTTGGCCACTACGGAAATTTGCTTTCAAGCCCGGCGCTCTTCCTGGGGGCTTGTGTTGAACGTAATAATACGATTCTAATTGAAATAGAAGTTCTCTCATATATGATGTATGCATCAGTTGTTGTTGGTTGTGTGTGTGTTTCAGAGGGCTCTCCTTTCAGCTGGTGGCTCGGTGGTCCCGGACCCGGTCGTGTCCAGACTTATTGGGGCGGAGCTCAGCCAGGCAGCCAGCAGTGTGTCTGCGGCCTGCAGGGCGACTGTGTGGACCCACAACACTACTGCAACTGTGACGCCGACCGCATGGAGTGGTACTGAAATCAATAAACACAATTTTGTATATTTTTCTCCACATTTATACACTTTTTTTTCCAGAGTATCTTGCTTCTATAAGTTTACATATTTAAGTTCAAGAATCTACCATCAGCTTGCCACCATGTTTCATGAAAAAAAAAGAAAAGAAACAGGAGACCAGTAAATAGAAAGACAAAATGCTCCGTTGTTCAATATTGTATGTAATTTTGAACATGGAGGACAATTTAGTCAGTAATCTGTATATAAATGCAGCTATTTACCATTAAATCCGTGGTGGTATTACTTCTGAGAATTTTTGTTTTATAACTGGTACAAGATGATGACGACTGCCTTGTAATGCAGTGATTTCCAGGCAGTAAAGATAATGGAATTCAACATAAGTAAATAGTATTTAGCAATTTGTTCAGTAATACACTTTCCTAAAAAATTTTAAAAAAGTGTTCTTGCTAGTTTGTCATTTTAGTGCCATACCTTGTTGGTGTCTTTGCATGAAAACAAAAAATCGATCTAAACATCTAAACATAGATTTTATAGTTGTGTAAATAAAGATAGAATCATATTTTAAAGCGTAAAGAGAAGTGAGGAAAGGAATTTGTGTTGACATTTTTTTATTTATATCATGCATACAAAAAAGAAGTTGTATAGAAAGCAGCTGTCTCCTAAATATGACGTAACTATGATATTTTTTACTAAACGTAACCAAGTAGTTTTGTTGCATTTTTTTTTGTTTGTTTTGTTTCTATTTACAACATTAACCATGTGCTTAAAACTGTTTAAAATTGAGAAAATACGTTTCCCTCATAACGTAATTAAAAATGCAGTTTAGTTGTTTGGGGACGTATATTTGTAGGAGACAGGGTTGCAATAGAAAGAGACATTTTTTGGCAATTAGACCTCATTGTGAATGCATTACTTTCATGCAGTGGCAGCCCCATGATGCTAGAATAAGATGTCCCCCTGATAGTAAACAGAGGTCTTCTTCTGATGATTGAGATGTAGTTTTTGCTCTTAATTTCTTCTTCTAGAATACTAAACATGAGTGCTAACAGTGTCTTGTAACTTTGGCAGTGAAGCAAACAACAAATCGACTGGAATAATTTGAGCAGATGGGAAAAAAACAAAAACAAAACCGTTTTAACCTTTCCTCGTGTTGTAAGCAATCCTGCCCTCGCTTTCCTGTCTTGTACCATTTCCCAGTACAAACTGTTTGTGCAACGCCGACTATTTTTACAGACCGGAGCTGCCGCTCTTCAATATTTCATCACACTCACAAAGTGCTGTGTACACTCCCCGTTTCCAGTCCTTCCAGTCCTGGATGTATTTTTAATACACAACTTTCCTCAGCAGCAAGGCTAACAGGCGGATTATCTTCGTGAAGCTGCGTGTGGGCGTAAATGGACAGGAGGTGTTTTGTTTTTGGGAGTAGCTGTTCCAAAAACTGCTGGGGATGGATGTTGACTGTCAGGATGGCTATAATTCAGGAATAAATAGGTCCCCGAGAGATTGCACCTACTCACTGCAACGTTTACATCAGCTAGTTACAACGTGTAATATTGTCACTAGAGTGACAAAAAAAACAAACACGGATGCAAGCAAATGATCACAGTTTGGGCTTTGTGAGTTCATTAAAGTGTATTTGTTGTTCCTCTACATCCCCCTTTTTCTTCTTCTCCATATTTATATTGTCCTGATCCTCCTCTCCACCTCTTCATCTCCTTTTTTCTCCATCATCTCCTGCTCAATCGACAACTTTTGCTTCTTCCTCTTCAACTTTTCTTTCCCTGCAGGGCTGAGGACTCGGGCCTGCTCACCCATGAGGAGAGCCTCCCTGTCAGGTCGCTGGTGCTGGGTGACGTCCAGAGGCCGGGGTCAGAGGCCGCCTACAGGGTGGGGCCGCTCCGTTGTCATGGAGACAGTAAGTCCAACCCAGTTCTCCAGGTGTCTTGTTACAACATGATGACAGAAACTCTCCTATTATGGAAATTACTGTTATCGCTTGTTTATTTTGTCACCAACAACAAATGCTGGTTTTGTTTGAAAAACTAAATCCTCATACAACACAGTCTTCAGTTTTCATCACATAATAACCTTCTGGTTCAGTTATTTGAGGCACAGCGATGCTTTTAAAACAATAGTTTAACATTTTGGGAAATACTCGTCTTTGCTATTTTGGCAAGAGAGTTAGATGAGCAGATCAATACCGCTCTCATATCTGTCTGTGTGATATGAAGCTACAGCCGGCAGCCAATTAGCTTAGCATAA
This sequence comes from Adelosebastes latens, assembly GCA_916700685.1. Classification (NCBI taxonomy): domain Eukaryota; kingdom Metazoa; phylum Chordata; class Actinopteri; order Perciformes; family Sebastidae; genus Adelosebastes; species Adelosebastes latens. Next base: position 55,148 of record CAKAKR010057519.1, read on the forward strand.
CGTAAAGACTGGAAACAGCTACAGTAGCTTGGCTCGATCCAAATCCACCTACCAGCATCTCTAAAGTTCACTAACACATTAAAGGAACAGCGTGCAGCATTTAAGAGGATCTATTGGCAGAAATGGAAGATAACATTAATTAGCATATTTTCTTTAGTGTATAATCACCTGAAACTAAGAATCGTTGTGTTTTCTTCACCTTAGAATGAGCCCTTTATATATACAGTACATACTACGTGCGTCCTCTTCACCGAGCTGGCCGCCATGTTTCTACAGTAGCCCTGAACGGACAAACCAAACACTGGCTCTAGATTGGGCCATTCAAGTTTTTTTGTTTTTTGCGTGTCGGCCACCGTAGTTCTCCTACACGCTTGGCACACAGGAGAAATGCAACCTCACCGCTACATACCACCAGATTTTACACACTGCACCTTTAACACATTATGTCTCGTTTATTAAATCCATATAAAATCTTGAAATATTCCTTTAAAGGGACTGTTTGTAACTTCTTACTATATAAATCATTGCGGGTTGGTGTCCCATGCACTCGCGTGTTGCTACACTGTTCAGACTCAGACTCCAACACAAACTACACGGAAGCACCAAAACCTCTTGGTTGTATCTAGTGAAGCCCGTCTGTTAAACAGTGTTGGCCGCGGTCGGAGGACGCGGGAGAGACCGTAGCTTTGGTCTCCAGGGCCGGAGTCTCTGCTGTTCTCTGCTCCTCTGCCTGCTTGCCTTCACTCACACACCGCGCTCGTTCTCACTTGCTCAGCTCGCTCCACTCTCATGTGCATGCGCGCACACTACACACTGCAGAAGAGTTAGTTTAGCTCTGAGAATATCTAGTGAATGTACAGTGGACGTTTGTACAGAAATAACTGCTGCAGCTCCTCCAGACCAACAGAGGTTTCCCGTGTCTTGTGAAGTGACGGGACTCCGCAGAGAGAAACGTTATCGTCTCCGACCAAAACTCCGGTGTCTCCCCTGTTCCCTCCGGCCGCGGTCGGGAGGGTGAGGCAGGAAAAGCCAACACTAGGATCAGCATTGATTCATGGAGAGACCTTCGTCTGGTCAGCTAACATCACTGCCAAGCAGCTGAAATATAGAGTGATATTGTGGTTTTAACTGACGTGTGTCGCCTCACTGTGTTGAGCGATGCTCGTTCATGTCTATGTAGAGCGAGCACAAGCGCTAGCAACAGGACGCTGACTTTCGTTGACTTAACGGCCACAGGTGTCACTGTTAACAAGCAATTTCTGATTCTTACAAACAGTCCCTTTAAGTACTGTCTGGAGATTATAAAAGGTTTTTATTACAGCTGTCAGCCTGTCACTGGGCAACATTACAATATTAACACTCTCTTTCCTCTTAAAATGTTTTGCAATTGTAGTTTTTAAATTAATATATTTTGACACAAATGTCAAAGCAAAGCCAGAATTACTGCACAACTTTGTTTTCAGCTAATTAACTTAACAGGTTGGCTCATTTGTGTCTGAGTTGATTTCTATTTAAAAGATCGTGACAGTGAGTTTTCATCATCGTGTTTCTCAGAGAACTTCTGGAACGCTGCGTTTTTCGACCACGAGACGTCGTACCTCCACTTCCCCACCTTCCACGGAGAGCTGAGCGCAGACATCTCCTTCCTGTTTAAAACCACGGCCTCGTCTGGTGTGTTCCTGGAAAACCTGGGCATCAAAGACTTCATCCGGATCGAGCTGAGCTGTGAGTAGGAGCTGGAGGAAATGAAACACAGTGAGAGGGGATGTGTGTGTGTCTTTTAAGCCCTTTATGGTTATTTTTAGAATTGGAGCCAAACTAAAACGCTTCTTTTATTTCTATGTATTGGTCTACTAGTGATGCTGTTAGAAGATGCAGTAAAAGGAAACTTTGGAGTATATTGTTATACATAATAGAAAAGTATATTTTTTCACTCTTAATCTGATTTTTAGATCAATTTGGTCCTTTTTTAGTCGTTTACTTCATTATATCACTCCGCTTGTATCCTTACAATTTGTTCCCCAGTGCTGGGATTAAAGTGTTTTATAGTAGAGGAACATTTTTCCTCATTTATCCCTTAAGTTTTGACGTTGGATGAAACTGGCTGTGTCTTTTTTTTTATTGACAGGCTGGTTTGTATGGAGTTCGTGTTTTCTTCTGGTGCTGCTTGCGTGTCTCCAACGTTTTGTTCTGCTCTTGGTTGCATTGCTCGTTGTTTTCCGATCACTTTCCTTCCCCCACAGAACGCGGTCGAATCCATTGCATGCGCCGCTGTGAATAACGTCTGCTGGCCCACATAGGGACAACATTGCATTAACAACACAACAAATAAAATGTGACCAAGGTGAAATCCATAAAAAGGGAACTCATAATCATTGCAGTGTTTTTTTTTACACCCTTGTTTTTAATTTGACAGTTGTTTTATGAACTCTCAGGAACATTTCAGCCATGACCCTCCATTAATTCCTGTTGATTGATTCTCGTGTAATGCGCACATTTATGAGCCCCATATTGTGTCATTTAGATTACGACAGTATTAACCAACAGGGTGTTATTTAGTTTATGGGTGCCATGGAATTGTGGCCGGGTGTGAGATGTATGTTTATAGCCTGCCATATATTGTGTAATTTAAAATATAGCTGTATTACCCAGCAAGGTGTCCTTGTGCTTATATGGTTATGACAGTGTTGCGGATGGTTTGAGGTATTTATATGCAGCAGTGGTGTGTGTCATTCAGAACGGCTTGTATGGCTCTTTCACCTCACTTTACCTTCTTAGTTTAGTTCAGTTTGCTGTTCTGTGGTTGTTTTTGTGTTGCATTTTTGGAGGAAGTTGTTTTAGAAAATAGGATTTGAAGGGACACACACAGAGAATCTAATACAGGGACACTGCTGCACCAACAGCGTCTCTCCTCGGGGAAATCATTGTCAGCGTGGTTGTTCCAGCTCGGAATACTGCTGCTCTGTTGCCGGCTGCCTCAGATCGCTTTGCAACACCGAGGCTGAGAACAATTTCTTTATGAAGTTACTGCAGGATGCTGGGATAGTGCTTCATCTCGCGCTGTACTCCCATTGCAATACATCCTCACCTTCCACCAGCACAACATAAAGGATGATGGTGTGCTTCGCCTGCACTCTCTTAAATCGTTTCCTGTTGGTGGAGAGAACAGACGGAGTCTCGATTGAAAGGAAGAAGACGAGACAGTCAGCACTGAGGTGCTGTCCGTGGTGCTGAAACAGTGCAGCAGCAGCAGAGCTGAGGCGCTGGCCGTGGTCCTGACTCATGATTCTGGAGCTCAGAGGGAAACTTTGCTAAAGGGGCAGGGATTGAAGATATATTCTTGAAGCAATACTACGAAATCAAGTAATAGTAAAAGTAAAAATTTACAAAATTAAAAGTTTTTTAGTTTTAACAGATCAGTAAAAAAAGAAGAAGCAAAAGAAGGGATTTTAAAATAGATTAATTCCTCATTGTGCTTAGTGGCCTAAGGGGACATATCATGAAAAACTCACTTGTTCATACATTTGGGTATCTGGAGTGTCTACCAACCCACAAACTGTGAAATAAGAAAACCCAGTCAGTTTTTGTGGGGCTGCTTATCAGAAAACATGTGATTCAACAAGCCAGTCAGATCTGGCTCCCCTTCCTGTGTCACATGCAGGCTCATTAGAATATATCGCCCACGGCCTGAGAACTACCTTTGCAAAGGTGCACCATATTTTTCTTGCAAGCCAATCAGAGCAGACTGGACTTTTTCAGGAGGGAGTACCTGGAAAAGAGCACAATATGTCCCCTTTAAAATTTGAGTAGCATTTTAATTCTGTAGTGTTTGAAGTGTCAAGCTCTATGCTGTAGTGTAACATATGGCAATATGCATCTGATGATGATGCATTTCCTGTCACAGCATTTACCTATACCAGGGGTCTGCAACCCGCAGCTCTGGTGCTCTTTAGCTCCTCTCGAGTGGCTCCTTGTGGATTTTTAAAAATGGAAATGAATAACTGTTTTTTGTTTACATTTTAATTTTAATTTATCATTGTTGTAGGTCTATGGTATGACGGTACGATGGTACAACGGAGTGTTAGGGCCACATTGAGGAAAAAAATAAATCTGAGATTACGAGAATAAAGTCAGAATATTATAAAGTAGTCATTTTACGTGTTATTTTCTTTTTTTCTCGTAAAGTTATGACTTTATTCTCGTTATATTACAACTTTTTTTCTCGTAAAGTTCTGACTTTATTTTCGTTATATTACGACTTTTTTTCTTGTAAATTTAGGATTTTATTCTCGCAATATTACGACTTTTTTTCTCGTAAAGTTATAACTTTATCCTGGTTATATTACGACTTTTTTTCTCGTAAAGTTATGACTTTATTCTCGTAATATTATGACTTTAGTCTCGTAATATTTTGACTTTATTCTCGTAATATTATGATTTTTTTCTCGTAAAGTTATGACTTCATTCTCGTAATATTATGACTTTTTTCTCGTAATATTATGACTTTATTCTGGAAATCTCAGATGTTTTTTCCGTCAATGTGACCCTAATACTCCGTAGTACATTTACACTCACTGCATTAGACTTATATACTATATACTTAGACTATAAACTGTGTTACCTTCATCACAATGCTCAAATGTTTTGCGGCTCCAGACAGACTTATTTATTATTTTTTGACTAAAATGGCTCTTTTGATAGTAAAGGTTGCTGACCCATGACCTATACCATACAATAACTTTACCTCAGAACTAGTACTTGTAATACTTGAGTAAATGCACTTTGTCAGTTTTCCGATTCCTGGGTTCTTAATCAATACAATATGAGTAATAATACATAAAGAAATGGCCTGATATATGAAAATAACAAACCCACAATGGAGACACTTATTCTGTACATCACGACACCTCATCTTTAATACATACAGGATATGATGGACACTTGCCGTTAAAAAGCTGTCTTTTTGAAGTTGTTATCAGGAAAATTATATCATAATTAGTCACCCTTTGATTTCTATATTGCACGGCTCATCTGAAATAAAGAACTTGTCTAGTAGTGTGCAAAGAAGCACTGCACAGTCTGGTTCTTCCTCCTAATCAGTACATAACTTCTTGCCAGACTCTCTAGTCTTTTGTTTGGTGTTATCCTGTGAGAGCTGAACCCAGTGTGCCTAAGCAGAAGCTCTGTTGGCTTTTGTGTTTGTTGTTCTGTTGTGAAGGAGTAATTAAACTACATTCCAGGGAGCCCTACACCCCCCCCCCCCCCCAACCCCCACCACCACCCCCGTCTGCTTGTTTGCTCTCTGTACACTTGAGTCCAGCCTACCTGCTTGTTAAAGCTCCTGCCTCTATTCCCATTTGTGGCATTGGCAGGTCTTAGATGGACTGTAAGAACTGGGTGAAAAAATGCATCTATAAAGGAATTTCATGCCAGCTTTTTATGTAAATAAAAACACCTGCCTCCTTCAGCCTGAATCACAAAGTGAGGTTTCAGCAGAGTCTCATTCTCATTAATTCAGAGGCTGCACACGTGTCCTGTTTGCACAAATTAAATGTTGGTGTGGGGTCGGTGGCCTTCTTTGTCCAGGAGAAGAGACTGGTGAAAACTAAATGTAAATTGACTCCTTAACAGCAGCAGTGAATGAGATTTTCTGTCCAAACAAAAGCAAGAAAATATCACATCTCCATTTGGTTGCCATTCGGACACATTTTGTTTTTGTAAAGCTTAACATTTTTATTAAAGATACAGCTGTTACCTTTTTAGATTTTGCTTAAAGAGGACGTGTTATGCTTTTTCCCTTTCCTTTAGTGTGTTATATTGTTTTTTTTCGTGCATGTTAAAGGTCTGTAAAGTTATAAAGCCCAAAGTCCTCACCAAAGGGAGTTACTCTCCCCCACAGAAACACTGCTGCTGAACTGCCTGAAACGCCAAGTATGCACCTGAAAATAGGCATAATAGATCATCTTTAATCCAAGAAAAAAACCCGAACATTTCATAGAAAATTAATCTGGCTGATTGACAGACCTGAATTTATCACCTTGATTAAATTTGCTTCTGTAGGGAATAAAAAACGTTGTTGTGACAGTTTCATCAAAGCACTGTATTATCAGAATCTTTAGTTTGATTTGGAAAATATCTTTACACGACAAAATACATCTGCTTCATCAGGCAACCGAGTAATTGCATAGTGTTTTGTTTGGCAAACAAACGGTAAGATATGTGGTGAAACTGGTTGGTCTGACAATGTATGACTCACACAGTAGATTAATGTTTTATTCTGTTTTCATACTCTATGTCCCATTCCTTTCTCATTGCCCTATATTTCTCACTCACCGTCCTTGTTTATCCCTCTTTCTTCCCTGCCATCCCATCTCTCCCTCTGTCAGCCTCCACTCAGGTAGTTTTCTCCTTCGATGTCGGCAACGGGCCGCTGGAGGTTCACGTGGAGTCGAGCGTGCCGCTGAACGACAACCGGTGGCATCGAGTCCGGGCTGAGCGAAACGTCAAGGAGGCGTCGCTTCGATTGGATGAACTTCCCGCCGCCACGCAGGAGGCTCCTGCTGACGGACACCTCCACCTGCAGCTCAACAGCCAGCTGTTCATAGGTCAGGAGCGTGATGTTCTCCTAATTCTCCGTAGTCCGATTATTTTGTAGCTTCACGCTGCTATAAGGGACTGTTTGATTTTAAAACAGCCTCTTATAAATAGTACAAATGTGAGAGGGAGTTTCTGTGTGAATGTTGGCCTCATTAGTCTCAGTGCTGGTGGGTTCAAGGCCCTTTCTCAAGTCCTCTGGAACTGGAATAACAGTCTCTTTTTGTCTCTCAGGCACTAACTTCTACACATACTTGCCTTTTTTCTCTTACCGCACTCCAAAGAAGCAGTAGTTCAGCGCTTTCTGTCTCTGCAGCTCCTCCTGAAGTCAGCAGCTCGATCACAAAACTTTTCATCAAATATTTTTTTTAGTCTTTCCCGGCAGAAAAACTCTGTTTCTTTCCCAAGTTCACATCAGGCAGAAGTACTCCATAAAAAAGCATAGACTTGTTACTCAAGGTTTTGTAGAGAACAAGTCATTTACATGCTCTCTATTGCATTTAGACATCTTTACAAGGGAGTATCCATCCATCCATTATCTGTAACCGCTTATCCTATTCAGCCGATCCCAGCTGACACTGGGCAAAGACGGGGTACACCCTGGACAGGTCTCCAGACTATCACAGGACTGACACATAGAGACAGACAACCATTCACACTCACATTCACACCTACGGGACATTTAGAGGGAAAAATGAACCTGCATGTCTTTGGACTGTGGGAGTATATTCCTACAAACTGGTTCACAGTCAAGTCAAGTCTCAAAATAATTTACTTTACAGAGACAGACAACGATTAAAGGTACTCTGTACCCTGTTTTTGTTTAAACAAAGTTATGTTTACATCCACGGTTTCTCAACAAAACTTACTGTGTGTATCCACACCAAAGTGTTGAATGCTTTTCATCCCATCACTCCCAACTCGTCAAGTACTGCCGATTGGGCAGCGCCACTCGTTATCAGAAAACCGACGTTGCCTTTTGCAACAGTATGTGACGAACCGGGCTTTCAACTAACTCAAATGTAAACCCACTGCAGCGTTATTCGACAGTCGGAGCAAGTGACGTATTAATAGCGTGAGTCAGCCCAGGGTGGGCCAAACAAACACAAGACTTTCAACCAGGAGACCGGGGTTCGTGTCCCTTTACTCGGCGGTATCATCGGTCCTGTGAGGCACGTGAGTCGCTAGTCAGTGAAATTAATGTCAACCACGACCGTTACCTAACCCTACCTAAGTGGTTGTGTTGCTTAAACCTAACTTCCTGTGAAAAAGGAAGTTTATTTTGAAAGAACACTATGCGTGTAACAAGCGTATATTGACACGCCGTCCCCCGGTCCGTCCAAAAAGTAGTGGGAGTGAGGATGTGTTGGTTACAGCCACAGACTGTCGATCATTGGAGTAGAATGCGGACTGTCACGTAACTTGCGTATACGAGGTACTGACAAAATGGGGACCCACTCTTAAGATCACTGCTCCATAACGCTACTAGTGGTTAAGTAAGTGCACAATATGACCAGGGATGAGATCTAAAAGGGTTAAAATGGCATTTTTCATTTAATCTTGACTTTAAAATCACTGTGGTTCTTTCACACATGCTAAACTGTTATTGACTAATTTCCGTTATGTTGTGATTAATATGGAAGATACCAATTTGACACATTAATATACAGGGGATCCAGTACTGTAGCAGGTAATGCATGATGTGTATCACCTTCACAATGAGATTAAATCCTCACACATTTGTTATTGGCTGCCTCTTGTTGTCTGCTCAGCGGTATTGGATATGAAAGGTGCTGAGTCTGCATGTCTATTCTATAAGGCTTCTACTGCCTCTTCACCCACTACAGTACAAACTCTGTTTAGACTGAGATTCAAGCCTCACGACAGTAGCAGGTCTGGCCTCCTCCTGCAGAGTCCTACTTACTCTAAAGAGAAATATTTTGTGCTGAACTGCTATTGGCTAAATGCCATCAGCTGCTCAGCACTATTGAATATGAAAGTGCTGAGTCGATGGTTTCCGACCACGAACAATAATCATGTTTAATAAATAAAGCATGCACCAGCGAGCAGAAATATATAGTGTAGTTTGTGATGTGATTTCCTGCAGTGAGGGTCTTTAAATAATCTGTAAATGAAGCTGAAACTGTAAGTGATTCATCAGACGGTCATGTAATTAACCGTCAGCGAGCTGAGAATACAAACTTCATCAATACTGCAGCCCTGCTTATCTCTACGTCATCGGTTCAATACCACAATTTGAATCCTCCATGTGACCTCTCACTGGAGCTATGGGGGAAAAAAATAATGAAAATCTATCTTTTATCATCAGGCGTTATCATTCTGCAAATATTATGTATGTCACTTCCTATCAGTAAACACACAGTGTGGAGGGAAAACCAACCAACAAACAGTGGTGAGATTGGATGAAGGCAGCAGCAGCAGGGAGATCCAGGTGAATATTGATTGGCTGAATAATCCGCTCTGAGGTCACCACCATCAGCCTGAACCTGTATATGTTTACCTCTGAATTATCATCGAGGTACACCGGAGTAAGTCTGATAGATTTGATTGTTTGAATGACAATGTGCTGGAGTTGTTTCCCAGGATGGTTTGGTAATGGATGTTTGTATTATTTGACTTGATGGTCTTAAAGCTTCATTAGGCAACAAGTTTTTGGCATCATTGGGCAAAAATTCCATAATAACCTTTCAGCATATTGTAATTCAAGTGTTCTGAGAGAAAACTAGACTTCTGCTCCTCCTCATGGCTCTGTTTTCAGGCTTTAAAAAATCTAGCCCGTGATGGGAGACTTTCACCAATCACAGGTCATTTCAGAGAGAGAGAGTGTTCTTATTGGCTGTTCATTCAATGGAGGCAGCTGTCAATCACTCATGAACTCCGATCAAATGGTCAAACTAGGCAGCGCTGATCAAACATGAATCAATATTCTGTTACTGTAATGCCTAAACACCTTGTAGTGCACGGTTTAGCTGTAAAATGAGAAAGTTTGCTCCGGCTGGTGGGCGGTGCTTGGTATTTCCTCAACAAATCTCAACATGTCTGCCGGGTCACAATGCACTGTCTCCACAGTATCAGACTGCAGATATATGTTGTGTGTGCGTGAATATGTGGTGTGAAGCTACAGCCAGGTGATGTGAGGTCCTTTTCTCACTCAGTCACACAGCATGCTTTGGTCATGTTCCTCACTATTGTTCCAGTTCAACAACTGGGTTAGCAGGCCCTGGCCCCCCTGCAGCCCACTGGCCGTCACATACAACATCATTTAAAGAATGTGGCTTTGCAGCCCAGCCAAACACAAAGACTTCTGCACCTCCTCATGACTCTGTTTTCAGGCTTTAAAAAATTTAGCCCGTGACGGGAGACTTTGACCAATCACAGGTCATTTCAGAGAGAGAATGTTCCTATTGGCTGTGCTGGTGGACGTTGCTTGGTATTTCCTCAACAGATCTCAACATGGCTGCCGGGTCACAAACTTTCCCATTTTACAGCTAAACAGTACACTACAAGATGATTTTGAAAACATCTGAGGAGAGAAATAGTCATTAACTTAACAGAATATTGATTCGTATTTGATCAGCGCTGCCTAGTTTGACCGTTTGGTCGGAGCTTGCGAGTGATTGACAGCCGGCTCTCATAGACGGCAGCTTGACAGCAGACTCCAGATCAGCTCCGATTGGTTGTTTTCCTCCGGTCTGTGAAATCTTGCAGATGCCGTTAGGAGCACTGGAGGACACAGAGGAACATGATTTTTTTCAGATTAACTGTCTCATGGACTACTGTCAGGATATAGTGACCGTTTTATAAAAATAACTTTTTTCTACCCACTGCTGCTTTAATTTGACGTGCAGAAATTAAGAATTTCCGTCCTCCTTGTTTGGTGTAAAAACAGTAAAAAGTACAATGTATTTACTGTTAAAGTGTCCTTGAGAAAGTTATTTAGAGCATCGACTGTATGCCTGAAATGTAAATCTAAAGAACACAATATGTGTATAAATAAGCATATCAGCTCAGCTTGTATTCAATCATAAACCACAACATTGCTGCACAAACTATAACATTATGTACATCTTATTCATGAGCTGTAATCCCGTTTTAGACAGATTCATAAGGAGGAATGTTTACATTTGTTAGGATTTCTAATCCTTATGTGCATTTCAGATAAACTCTGTTATCACATGCAGTGCATTCATGAGACCTTCACAGTTTTATAAGTCAGTAATTGGTACTGTGTTGTCTTCCATGAATTCACAAGCCACAATTCATTAAACAGTGTATTTATGAGCCTTAATTATTCCACATACAGATTTATATATAGGCAGTGAATTATATTGTTTCGTTTAATAACCCGTGTTATTGCCTTGCATGGATTTATAGGCCATTGGATTGCTTTTCTTTACTGGCTGATATTTGTTGATGTAAAATATCCACACGCAGCAGTTTCAAGTGAAATACTTCTGCATCCTTTGCAAGCAGCGTTTCACATAACTTGTTGTATAGCCTGGTTTGGATAGATAACCAGTAGTTTATTGGTGTTGTGTTGGCATCCGTGTTGGCTGCTGCAGCGAGATATTTGTTCGAGATACTCTTCAAGCTGCGAGCGGTGTCATCAGAGGAAGTATTTCCATTAAGTTTAAAAAGAAAACCTGCAGTAGTTAGACTGAGGTATTGGTTGATTTCAGTGTCATAAATCCTCCGCAGTGCTCTGACAGTTTGGTATTTTCCTGACCTTGAAATTAATTTTGCCCGTCTGTTGTTGGTATTAGGTGCCCAGCGCAGAGCGCCCGGTGCACATGAGGGAGGAGAGGCACGGACACACGGGAAGTTTGTTCAAATGAGGCAGCACAAAGACGGTTGTTGGTATTTCGGTGGAAAGTGACTTTGCACTGAGACGTCTCAGAACCACGTCCCTTTCTGTTCTGTCACTCAGCTGTGGGGATTTTATCAACAAGAGCAAACTAAATACTCAGAAATAATCAGAATCATATTTATTGGCCAAGTATGTGTGCACATACAAGGAACCTGACTCTGTTTTTTCATCTCTCTTGATGTAATTACACAGAAATAGAAATAACAGCTATAGGGACAAGGACAACAAGCTGGACAGATAAAGGTGAGGAATAGACAGAACTTATTTTATGTGTTTACATAAATATTATATAAATATATATAAAAAGCACCAATGTCCAACAATACAATAACAAATAACGAATAATTAAAAATTAAAAGAATAATCTAAAAGAACTATTTTGATGAATCAATCTCCAACATGTATAACCTCTCTAACTCCTTGAGGGATATTGGTATCATATGAAACTACAAAAGGAGGAATCCATTGTTACCAACCATCATGCTGGCATGTCGGGAACAACGCCAAATATCGCTTCGAAGTTTTGGCGAGGAAAAACTGGCATGGCGATTTTCAAAGGGGTCCTTTGACCTGTGACCTCAATATATGTGAATGTAAATGGGTTCTATAGGTACCCATGAGTCTCCCCTTTACAGACATGCCCACTTTATGATAATCACATGCAGTTTGGGGCAAAAAACATGCAGTTTGCAGTTTTTTGCATGCAGTACAAATGTGTTATTTTTGCTTATTCTAAAATGGTATATTTGAATATTTCTGCATACTGGGGTCCCTAAACAGTCTTGGAATACATAAATTGGGTATCACTGTAAAGCTGAGACTCTTGTGAGTCCAATTGTATTCATGTGTGATGACGTTAGTCCCCATAGAGACCATTTTTGTTTTTTAATTTGACCTCTCTGTATAAAATGACCTGTGGTGACCTCTAGGATAATCACAGCCTCATGAAACTTTACAAGAATAAACTAGAGACCTAGAGCATTCAGAGGATGGATGGCTTTCCTACACTCTAAGAAAAGTCTGTAAAAATACGGGCCAATGTACCGTGTTAATATAAAGGAATTTTCTGTGTAGATTTTTCACAAGAGTTTTTCCCGTAATTTTAAATACGCATTGCATTGTGGGAACAAGAACCACCGCTAGCACCAAAGTTGGAAGAGGCAGAGACCATCACACACGGCAAAGTTTAGTTCAAATTTAGGATTTGGAGAAACCTGTCTCTCACTTCTGTGGTAACAAATCAACAATTAATGTCTAACCAAAATGATTTATGTTAAGGACTAAACATTAGCTCAGTATTGTTTTAGTTAGAAAGCTGTTTTGTTGTTTAGTTCACTCATTTTGAGACTAACGCAAAGTTAGGTATTGTAATTTACGTTTTATCAATGCTTATATTTTAGACTTCAGTTAGTCAGTTAGGTAGAGTTAGCCCCAGTTTTAGCCTCAGGCGGTCCGCAAAGACCGAAAAGAATCGTACAAATGCTAGCGTTGGCGTCTGTTCGCCATCCAATCGCAGAAAAATGCAATTCTTGCAGAAATCTCCAAATGTCAAAAGTTTTTGATCCCAAAACACAGCATGGCTTTTTTTATGGTGTTCTTCAAGGTTTTGGTGTCTTAATGTGGTATTTTAGAGGGATTATTGATCATTTTTATCAATTCTCAAGTTGTAAAAAATTGCTAAACTCAGCACCAAATCTGTGTAACGAATGGTATCAACCCAAACATTGCTGCAAAAACCTATAAGACATAATAGAGCATGGGGATGACCAAACTTCTATCACATTGTTCTAAGACCTTATACACTTCACAATTTATTTTAATTAATTAATCAATTCATTATTTTTGATTTATTACTAGAATAATTTGACACGCAGTGCTGAGCTGCATCTCAAATTAATCTTCAGGTTCCCAGTTTTCTGATGATGTACACCACTTCTATGTGACATCTACTGTTGACCTGCTATCTCCCCCTAAAGACCCCCTGTACCCCCCTAAAAAAGACAAAAATGGGTTTATGAAAAAGACGGGGGTGGGTGTAAAAGTTTAAATGCATTTAAATCTGCATCAAAAGGGGCTTTACTGTGATTAAAGCAGGAACGCCGGTAATGAAGCGGCCTGCATCGATGTATGAATGAGTCTTACAGTAAGAAGTAATTCATATGCAATAGTTGTTGAGATGTTTGTACCAAAGTTTGGAACTGATGGACAGACAGACATCCCTAGAGCCCCGCCGCTAGTGTGACTAAAAACGATAATGAAGAAATGATTAAAGATTATTAGAAAATAAGCCTTTCGTACTCTTTGACCACTGATTTGTTTTACCTCACATATACAGTATGTGGCAGACGGCCCAATCCGGTGTGTGTTTTATCTCCTAATATCCTGCTCTCATGTCCTCTCAGAGCAGAGGCTGCACTGTTGGATGTGTGGTTAAACCTCTCTCTGCTCCACATTTTTCTTCTGCTAACTCTCCAGTCTGAGAGTTCACGCTCTCTTTCGCTCACTTTGCTTGGAGGTTCTTTGCATTGTGAACCACACACTTTGCCTTCGATGCTCGCTTTGATCTCCATTTCACTAATTGTTTTTTGCGTACACTCTCATGTGGTCTCATACTGTATGTACAGAGTGTGCTCTCACAGCAGGATCTCGTGTAGAGAGGCTGCGGTTGTATATGGAGGTTGAAATTCCTCACTGATCTTGAAGGTCTCACAGAGGTTTGGACTCTTTGATCTTTGCTTTAATCTTTACTCCACAAAATCCCTCATTATGCTTTTTTAGAAATGATCTTACCTTCCCAGAAGGGATTCTTGCAAGCACTGTCTTCACTCGAAGTTTTATGATCAATGTTTTACTGCTGCATATAAAACCTTCACTAAGCAGCTGTGCAGTTATACAGTAGCTTGTTCAAAGTTTCCAGATTCTGAAGGTTTCACTCTCAAATGTCTGCACATTCAGTGTCAACACACTCCTGAATGCTCAACCCAGAGACCAACAAAACCAGCCACACTTTGTCATTAACGTAGTTTTCCGCTTTTTTCTGTAAAGTGTCTTTTGGCTACGTAAAAGGCTCCTAAAATGAAAATCTATGATGGCTATTAGGGATGCTCATTTTGAAAAATTTTCTTAACCGATAACCGACCCTCGTTAACCGTTTATTAACCGTTAACCGACAAGATTTGTGCCTCGCATGCAGCGGTGTACCAGCTGCAGGAGCACAATAGATATTCGTTGACGGGAGTCTCCAGTTCACCGTCCGGGAGCGTTAACTTAGCAGCTACGATGCTGCGTGCAGTGAAACCGCACATTTAGTTTAGTTTAGCAGGTTGTCAGCTGTGTGTCTGCCCTGATTAACTTTAGCGAGTAACTGTGTGTGTATTTGTGCTACGTTAGCAGCTCTAGCATTGCCGGAGGCTTCGTGCTCGCCGCCGCACACGTAGTCTGCGTAACTTTAGCGAGTTTCCAACAGACCATGTGTGTGTGTGTTGGCGGTGAGTGTGAGGTTGTTGGTGGCGTTCTAGCTGTGAGCGTAGGTGTAGCAGTGTGTGTACAGTTTATTTGTCGGTGAATAAATGCTACGAAACTACAACTCCTCCGCTTCGCTCAAGCGAGCCAGAGCCCGTAGCCGACTTCCTGTATCCTGCAACGCCGGCTCCGCCTCTTAAGGTGGGCTGTTAAGGTGGACCAGCTTTTCTCCTTAAAGTGACGAGCCGCTCCTCTGAGCCGCTCAGCTTTTGAGTTAATTATTAACATTTCTTTTAACCGTTTTAACCGATAGCGTTAATCAGTTAAAATGCTTAATGTTGGTTAACAGTTAAACGGTTAATTATGGACATCCCTAATGGCTATAATCTTCAGTGGGTTCTCTTATTTCTGAATGCAACAATTATATTTGAAATCATGACCAAACCTGTGTAAACATACAAGTTATTCAACCCATCCTACAACAAGAATTTTATTTTTTTTGAGCTTTTATGCCTTTTATTGATAGTGACAGAGATAGTATTGAAAGGGGCAGAGAGAGAGAGGATGACATGCAGCAAAGGGCCACAGGTGAGATTCAAACCCCAGCCCGCTGCAGTAAGGACTCAGCCTTGGGTACATGGGGCGCCCGCTCTACCAGGTGAGCAACAGCTCACAAACAATTAAATAACAATCTATGATCAATGTAAACAGATGGTAGCACCACCCCCCAAATTCAGTGTTGGCAACTTCTGTCACATGCAAGTTGTAGTGAAGTGTTTATTTAATAGTCAAACAAGAGACCTACACAAACACATTTATGTTATATTTGTGTAATTACATCCTGACAGTAATCAATAAATCCACTGCTCTGACATATAAAATGACAAATCTCCCTTTAAGGTACATACTGTATTGAACAGATAAAAAATTTGCAAATAATTTCATGAGAATAATCACGATTAAATATTTTAATCGATTGACAGCTGTAATAAAAACCTATAAAGATATTTGGATTTTGGAATCACTGCCTCGGTTCCAATTCAATAAAATGTCTTCACTGATCTCCCTGCTCTGTATTGAACTCTCATATCTGATTTTGTCAGGAAATACGTTAAATATGTTAGCAAGATGGAGTAAAAATGTTGTTTTATTACGACTCTTAAAGGGACTCTGTGTAAGAATCAGAAATAGCTTGTGAACAGCGACACCTTTGGCCGTTAAGTCAACGAAAGTCAGCGTCCTGTTGCTCGCGCTTGTGCTCGCTCTACATAGACATGAACGAGAATCGCTCAAAACAGTGAGGCGACACAAGTCAGCTAAATTGTGAGGTCAAGTTTCAAAATACGGTCTAAAGTTCGGAAACTTGTGTTTGATGGATTATTTCTCTGTTGTTACAATGCTAATTGGCATTGTATTTTACATCGTTGGAAAGCCTGTTTATTTACCTTCGCAATGATGTCCAACTTGTAAGGATCATGCATTTGTGGGATGAGCAGCACAGCTGATTATGTGGGTAGCGCCCAAGAAAAATTTGCCAAAATGCTCCGTCAATGGTAAACAGTGTATTCTCCTGCTGGTATTGACTCTTGTTTTGAGTTGTTTGGTGGATTGGATGATTGAACTCTCTATCAGTAACAAGGAACAAACAAGACATATCGGCAATTTTACACTTTATTCATTTAATACACCGTCAGGAGCCTCAGTAGAGGGTGGAAGATCCATACGCAGCCACAACAGCCTGGCACCTCCTCCTCATGCTGGTCACCAACCTGGTCACACGTTGCTGTGGGATGGCGTTCCATTCCTCAACCAGGGTTCGTTGCAGGTCAGCCAACGAGGTTGTGTTGGTCACTCTAACACGTACAGCACGCCCAAACTGATCCCACAAGTGTTGAGTGGGTTGAGGTCTGGACTCTTGGCAGGCCGTTCCATTCTCTCTACTCCCACATTGTGGAGGTAGTCTGTGATAACCCTGGCTCTGTGGGGGTGAGCGTTGTTTCTTGGAGGATGAAGTTAGGTCCCAGATTGTGGAGATCTCATCCCGATATCTCACTGCATTGAGATGGCCTTCAATAATGACAAGCCTTGTTTTGCCAGTGAGGGAGATGCCGCCCCACACCATGACACTGCCCCCACCAAAAGCTGTTACTCCATCGGTGCAACAATCAGCATAGCGTTCTCCACGTCGTCTCCATACTTTGACCCTGCCATCCAACTTTGGCAGACAGAACCTGGACTCATCACTGAACATGACATTCCCCCACATGTTCAGGTTCCATTGTCTGTGTTGTCGACACCAGCGCAAACGGGCCTGACGGTGAAGGGCAGTCATTGCAGGCTTCCTGGTAGCCTTATGAGAATACACTGTTTACACTGTTCTGAGCATTTTGGCAAATTTTTCTTGGGCGCTACCCACATAATCAGCTGTGCTGCTCATCCCACAAATG
>CAKAKR010057520.1:0-14547 GCA_916700685.1 Adelosebastes latens
TCTTTCCTCTTTTATATAGCACCGTCCTCATACGCGCTCTTACTTTGTAAATGGCAACTTCCGGTAGCAGAAGATGAAATAAAACGGGGCGTTTTTTTTAATCTCTGTCTTATAGTGATTTTATTTTTTGGTTTTTAGAAATAGAAAATTAAAATCAACTGTTTTTTTAAGTTTAGTTCATCCCTTTTTGACCCTGATGAATAAAAAACGTCTTGTATTTTGATATTATTTTTTGTATTTTAAAAGGAAAATCAAATAACCACTCATTTTTTTTGTTTTTAATATCCTTTTGTGACCAAAAGATACACTGACCCCCATCTGCATGGTTTTCTACAAATGTCTTGCATGTAATTTAAGACTAAGTAATATAATACATTCACTTTTAAGGATAACTGAAAACTAACTGAAAACTAACTGCAACTCGGTCCTCATCTCAGCCACACTGACCATGTGGGATAACCTACTAACTACATATAGATAACAGCCTACTACTACATATTAAAAACCAAGAACTGTCTGGGAAGAAGGACAAACAGTTATTCTCTACAACATGCTGTAAAGTGTCTGTGAATAGTGGTAATAATGGGCTACAACACATGGAAACAGAGTCATGTAAGTAAACAAACATGTAACGACTGTGTGTTTGTTCTCAGGATCAACCTGGTTAATACCTTTATCAGTTATCACTGAGCGATAAACAAGACAAACAAAGACTTCTTACAAGATAGCGGTAAATAAGCGACAGATAGGCAGGACTCTGTTTGTCTGTTTAATCGAGTTAATAGAGTTTGTAACTTACCCAGACAGCAGTGCTCCACTGAGCTACAGTAGGAGGATGTTTAGATGTAGAGGAGCCTTAGCCTGCTTGCAGCGAGCCTGACTAACGTTTATCAGCTGGCTTTAACAGAGACCTTTGCTCGCCACACATCCGCTAACGTTACGACACACTGGCTCTGCTCTAAGCAATACCTGCGTTATCGCTTCGAAGTTGATAAAAGAAGCGAGATAAAGCGGTGACCGTACCTTGGTGTTAGTGTGATAGACCGGAGTTCAGTGTGGTTTCCCGGGGGAGGCTCGGCCGTTTGTTGTAGCCGCGGGACAAACAAAGTCTCATCAAACAACAGCTGAGCGATGATGCTCAGCGAGAAGACCCGGATGTTAACATGTGACTGCAATCAACCACTCACAGACCCGCGCGTCTCCTGGGACATGCAGGGCATTGTGGGACTTGGAGTTTCACTTTTGGTAACACTTTTATAACGGGTACATTGATTGTTGGTTAAACTTAGTTGATAGTTATTTTACTGTCAACAAAGAATTAAATTAATTAATAATTATTAATACTGCTGTAATTTGTTATTGTAACAGCTTATTGTCGCACACATACAATTTTATATACTATATTATATGTATTTGTTAATGATTACGAAATTATTTGTAAACATTTAAGAAATTGTTTGTAAAATATCTATAAAAATTACATAGATAGATATTTGTAACACTTTGTTAATGGTTAATAATTGGTTTGTGAACCGTCTATAAACATTATTTGGATTTGTTATTATAAAGTTACAACTGATGATTATAATACATTGTTAAATGGTTAATAAATACCTTGTAAAGCATCTATCTATGTTTGTATATGTTTTACAAATTAGTTCTTAAAGGTTTACAAATCATTTGGTAATCACTAACAAATACTTAATATAGTATATAAAATGTTAGAATGTCTGCAACAATAAACTGTTAATAAATACTTACAATATAAAAACTAATTATTTCATATTACACAAACTAATGATAAAATAACAGAAATTATAGCATTGCTAATCATTAGTAAACATTATTAATTATCCATTCATTGTTTTCATTGCAACAGTGAAATAATTAATCTAATAACTAAAATATCAGATTGAATAACCTTTTAACATTTCATTGCTTTTCATGTAATGATCAGAAACACGAAAAATAACGGTATTCCATTTTTTTTTACTGCATTTGTGACTAATATTTGACAAGTAAACTGATCAATGAAATAAAGTAAGAAATATTAATTTATTAACTGACTAATTATAGCCAACAAGACAACCAATAGGCGAAAAGTTCTCCCATGACACACTTTGAATGACAGCCCCCCTCAAGTATATATATATATATATATAGTAATATATATATAGTATATATATATTTAATAATATATATTTAAAAAAAATAAGTAAATAAGTATGGGGAAATAAATAATGCAAAGGGAAATTAATACATACATAAATAAATACATACATTTAAATCCTTTAAATCCATTTAACCATCCATTTTTGTACATTTTAAAAATAAATAAATAAATAGATGGATAGATAAATAAATGTAAAAATAAATAAATGCATTTAAGAATTAATAAAAAAAAATTAAAGGGGAAATGAATGCCTAAATTTAATTTTAATATTATTTTTGGTGCATTTAATGGCATATAAAAGTATTATCGAGTCATTTATTTCTTTATTTCGTCCTATATACAATCAAATGATAAAATCGGAACGTTTTATTATATCCCAAAGTCAAATCTTTAATCGGGAGACGTCTTCTGTTGATGAAGGGTACAAAAATAAACACATCACTGTTTTAATTTACACATCTTTTTTAATTTCTTGTTGCGTTTCATGTCAAATGTACTCAGCGATAATGTAAAGTTTGACACTCATGGTATGGACAAGTGGTAAACAAAAGGAGAAAAGGGAATACTGAATATGTTTATAAATAAATACATAGAAACTATGATTCTGGATATACTTATATATTGTTATATAAATGCATAAATCTGCTAATTAGGTGAAACGTTTGTTGAGACATGTGTATAGCAGGGCTGCTGTGTAGTACCATTGAGACCATGTTTGCTAGCGTGGGGCATTTTGTGACTTTGCTCATGATCAGGGGCAGGACAGGTCTACTGACAGAAGGGGGGGCGAAGGTCTCTGTATCGGCCCCTTTTCTCATTAGCTTTATTGTATTATCAGTAATATGAAAATAATAATGGGCATTACAAAAAATAAGTCTGTATGTGTCATGTTACACATGGGAAAGTTTTGCCATTCAAGCTACTAACCAAAAATTTACTTTTTTTATTACACGGCTGTGTTGAATACTCGATGCTGATTGGTCAATCGCGATGTTCTGCGGTCTGTACTTTCTGTATAGCAGACCGTTGCTATGTATAGCAGACTGTTGCTATGGGCGCAGTTCTGATGTCGAACTCTGGCGGACCGTTTTTGTGTCAAAATATTGATTTCTTCAGTAAGTAGCTGTGTAATAAGTAAGCCGGTCATTGTTGTGAAAGAATCCCCTTCAGGGCGATGCTGCCTTTCATTGCCCTGTTGGGGTTTCTTTCACAACATGACCGGCTGGCTTAAAATTTCAATTTTTTTTTTTTTTTTTTTTCGAGCTTCTCTGTTCTCACGCATGCATGTCGTGCATGTGAGTGGGTGAGTGGACTGTACTGGGTATTCAGCCATGTTAAGTACAATCCAGAGGATTGTGGTTTTTGAGTCCGTCATCAAGTTCATTGTTAGGAAATGGGACACAGTAGGATCATCAGAACTTTGATTGCCAAACTAAAGTAGTGAGAACGAAGGGCACTTTATGCAACACTTTTTGCTTTTGCACGCTCTTTGTAAGTGTATGTAGCAGATGTTATAATAATACACTATTCTCAAATTAAGGTCACGTCCAGGCACTATCATACTTGCAGAATATTGAGAGAACTCATCACAGACAGCCCCCACATGATGCTGTGTCTACACTACTCACAGGCCTTTTTAGTTTTTTAAGAGAAAGTTTGGACCACAAGAAGAATGACTTTTTGCACAGTTACGTATCATTATTAAATCAATGTACCTTATCCTTAACTATGTTTTGATTGAACAGTTATTATAAAGTTATATTGGTGGTGGCGGCTGATATCATCTATCCTCATCCAGACTTGATGGCAATATAGGAATTAATATTCATTTTTGATGATGATAATTAATCTCTAGCGCAACCTCCAGATGTTATGAAGAGAGAGTTGGCTGATTGATTTATAAGATACATTCAGATCTTATCAACAGATGTCACATGACAGGGATGGGTAGACGGGTAGACATTTAACAGCCTGGTGGACTTAAACTAAATGTGAACTTATGGATGTAAACCTGAATGGAAGTTTTATTACATGTTGTTTGTTTGCGTTTTTACAAATAACCTGCAGCGTTTACTTAATTCTATTCCTTTAAATAATCCTGCTTTAGGTTATTAATTACTAGCTGTTGAGTTGGTCCTGACGTTTTTTGGTCTATTATCCATCTCGTTCCAGTGTGATTTAAATTTTTCATTATTGATGTTGAATGTGAAACTACATGTATCTGGACAATTCTATATATTTTTTCCCTCCTTCATAAACTTATGATTTTAAACATTGTTTTATTTGAGATGAACTTTATGGGTTATTTTTTCCTTGTGCAGTTATGGACCTACAAGTGAGATGTTTGCCATCTTACAGGGTCGTTCGGTGATATTTTTTTTTTTTCAAATGATGTGTGTGTGTTTGTGTGTGTGTAGAACATAGAGAGGAAGAGTGTGAGTTATCTAGGTTTTTCACTTTATTATACGATATGAAGATATACTGTATACACCTTTGGTATTATTTCAATGTAGGATTGTCGGCCTGGATAAAATCACAAGGCCTTTACAGCATAAAGACGAACACAATTTTTTTGTGTGTGTCCAATGGAAATCCAATTATGTGGCACTCAGCACCAGGACCACTAGACATAAATCGTTAATAACGGCTCATTAATATATAGATTTATTTTCAAACAAGAATTACAGCTTCCTGGTTGTATACCTCCGCCAACAAAGTTAAGTTACAGTTTACATCCATGTCTGTCCAAAAATGTCATCACTTCATAATTTTATCCTAGTAGGCATGTCTGAAATTGTCATAATTAGCATATTATTTCTGAATCACATCTTGACTGGATGTCCCAAAGCACTGGGTGAAGGTCGTTACAGGTCGAGGCACGATAAGGTCCTTACAGAAATCGCCAAATGGACAGACCTACAGAGGGTTAAAGCCAACACACACCAGGCACCACCACCCGGAGTCATTGGTTTCCACAGGGA
Source organism: Adelosebastes latens (assembly GCA_916700685.1). Taxonomy (NCBI): domain Eukaryota; kingdom Metazoa; phylum Chordata; class Actinopteri; order Perciformes; family Sebastidae; genus Adelosebastes; species Adelosebastes latens. The sequence continues at coordinate 5,155 of CAKAKR010057520.1, forward strand.
AGTAGATAAGTTTACCGAGACAAGAACAACTGCCAAGAACCTACCCTCCATTTTGCATTGAGCTTCTGACTGGGAGATGCAAGTGGATCTCAAGAAGAGGCTCGTCTTCCAAACAAGAGGTGGCGGTAGTAACCTCACTCCGACCGGACATGATTCTTCTATCCAGGAGCACAAAAACCATCTTGGTAGCCGAACTCACAGTGCCCTGGGAGGACAGGCTACCCATTTCTCACCAACTGAAGAAGGCCAAGTACCAGGATTTGATCAATGAGGCTCTAGTCAAAGGTTGGCACGCAGCCTTATTCCCCATCGATGTCGGTTGCCGCGGTTTCCCAGCAACATCAGTGCGCTACTTCTTACAAAAACGCTTGTGACCCAGAGATACCTGCTGAAGATCCAGAAGGGTTCCCAACAATGTGAAAGCTCTGACCACCCTGCCACCAATAAATACTATCAAGAGGAGGAACTTGCAACACCATGTCTGAAGTTACTCCTGCAGTTTCTGCTTGTAGCCAAGCATCTCTGATGTTTATTTCACCTTGAATTATGGCCAAAAAAACATGTTTTGTTAGGTCACAATGACCTTTGACTACCAAATTCTTATCAGTTCATCCCAGTCCAAGTGGACGTTTGTGCCAAATTTGAAGATATTCCCTCCAGGCGTTTCACCGAGTAATCTCAGTGTACAGAGAGGGAGACAGGAGGAGTGAATGAAGCTGGAGAAAGGGCAGGAGACTTGGAGGAGGTGAGTGAATAGAAACTATGATAGACAATTGGGTAAAAGTCTATTATCCCTCTTTCTGGCCATGACATAATACAATAACGTATTACACTTTGTTTACTTGTCTACATCTACATTTGAAAGACCAAACCATTTGGGGATTTGTTCAGGTCTCAATGTCCTTATCTCATGGTGGAAAAGGTTGTGGGTAACGGTGTCATCATCACAGCTCGAAGAAGTCCAATAAACATTTATCATTTTAAATCTATGATAACAGCTTAACCTTTTGTACATTAGTTTAAGGAACACTGTGTTTGAATTTCAGGGGATCTATTGGCAGAAGTGGGGTATAATATTAATAAGTATGTTTTCTTTAGTGTATAATCACCTTAAGAGAAGAATTAATGTGTTTCCATTACCTTAGAATGAGCCATTTATATCTACATAGGGAGCGGGTCCTCTTTACAGAGCCGGCTGCCAGAACGGACAAACCAAACACCGGCTCTAGAGAGAGCCATTCACGTTTTCACATTTTCGCGTCAGCCACCGTAGATCTCCTGCACGCTTGGCACAAGGGAGACGCTTCAGTTGGTTGCGATCTTCAACCTCACCGCTAGAATCCGCCGAATCCTACACACCGGCCCTTTAAATTATTAATAGTATATTTTTGTTTCAAAATGCTTTAAAATGGCCAGTTTAGCTGTTAAGTTTCTAAAAATGTCTCCTGAGGGGAATTCCCCCCAGGCCTGGGGGGGTCACAGAATGCTGTGGGAGGGAGCGGTCTGTGTCCTGTTATCTGGAACGACCCCTGGTGACTGGCTGCACTATAGGTCAGCAGAAGGGACAGGTGGCTCACGGCCTTGGCTCGTGATTGGCTTGGGTCAGCCCGTTCGTATTCCCAGGGCGTCAAATATACCGACGCTTTGTCATGGCAGTCGGTGTTCGATACCGCCACACAAGGCACCCTTTAACACTGGTATGCAACGCACCAGGCTTCCCGTTAACTGTAAAATGTAAACCCATCCACTGCAACAGAAAATGCTCTGAGAGAGTGCTGTGGAGACGTAGTTTAAAGAGCGAAAGAGACACACAGGGCGGGCGATGGGGGAGGTGGATGGGTCCAACAACGCAAGACTTTCATCCAGGAGACGGTACGTTACGTTTCACTTTCACGTTACAATCAGCTGTTCGTTTGTGTCCCATATTCACAACGTCAAGTCACATTTTCACTGTAAAAAAGTAGTAATTTATTTTAAAACAACCATCTTGTTTTTTCCTAAGCCTAACTATAGTGGTTCTGTTGCCTAATCCTAAGCAAGTGTTTTTGTTTAATTCACAACATTTGTTTACTGCGACCGAAAAGTAACGCCGAGGGGTCTGACAAAGCTGAGGGGTCTGTCAGTGTGTGACAAGTTGGGATGAGAACATGTTGCTTGGGCGGCTGTATGATCAGGACTTCGATACCGCGGATCCAGCCCCCGTATCTGGAATATTTTGGCTTCACTTTTATACAGTGGGAGGAAGTGGAGACGCGTCGTCCATCTATATAGTTAACAGGCTAACTTAGAGACCAGAGTCCAGGTGAATCTAGATTAGGGAAAGTCAAAGATGAAAGAGGGGAACCAAATGAACAAATACTGCCATGACACACACAGTGTGTGATCAGGGGCCTGTAGTGCTCTATCTGGAGGATTGATTGTGTTGTTGCACAATCTAATAGAAGGAAAATGCTTTTATGTTCCATCCCAACAGGACTGAATGGTCCCCCATTTCACAGCTGAAAGCTAAATGAACAGCTGGAGAGAGAAATGGAGGAGAGAGAGAGAGAGAGAGAGAGAGAGAGAGAGAGAGAGAGAGAGAGAGAGAGCTGGAGAGAGGAGCGAGATGAGGAGAGTGAGAGAGAGGAATAATTATGATCTATAATTGGCAGACCTCTGTCTCAACAGTATCTGATGTTCAGAGTGATAACAAAACCAAATCACAGCTTTGTTCTGTTTTTGCCAGCAAACATTGTCATCGGAGCAGCTACATGTACACATCACACCAACCACACCTTTCAAATCACATTGGTTTCGTTGCCAAGAACACTCTGTTGGCAAGATTTTCCATGACTGAATTCCCTGCAGGAAGTATAGACTATGAAGTACTTTGATGAGGAGGATATGTTATAGCAGTCAATCACAGCTAGTTTAACCCAGTCCAGTGCGGTCTGCCCTTCAATCTTCTGGCAAACGATAATTAGTGTTTGACACCTACAGTTTGTTTGGATGCATTGGTGCTCTTAAAGAGGAAGTGAAGCGTTCAACCAAGTTAAGCTGGTTTACAAAATGGATTTCCACTCTATGAACAATTATATTACAAGCATGACAAATGTCAGTATTTAAATGAAAAAAGAAGATCCGTTTCATCTTTCGTGACAAGAGCGCCACCATGTTGCAGTACTCTGTAGCCTGTGACATCACAAGGTTGGTCGGCTCGGCTGAGTTACACAGATACAACAGTGGAGACCGTGAAAGACGGAGACTGAGGAGACACTGGACAGAAGAAAACATGCACCGGGGGCCCACACATGTTGTCCTGTCACATGTTGGAGGAGTCCAGTCCACATGTTCTGAGGGGAAAAAAAAGTTACAAATGTATTGTGGGTAATGAGGTCAGCAAGAAGTGAAACCAGGTTTGCACAAAAACTATTCAACCAGAAGGGTCAGACCTAGATCGATAAATTGCTAAAATACTTGTGGACGAATTTTTAGAGCAATTAATTGGAGACTGAAAAGTGGACCGGAGACCAGGAATGACTTACACTGGAGGTTTATTTATGTCTTGAATTCAAGCAGAATCGAGTCAGCAAATACAGGTCAACAAGTCAACAAGTGTGCAGCTAACCCAATGCTGAGGAGCCTCCCCTCAGAGAAGACTTTTTGCTGCAGGCAAACAGGCAAGATAAAACATATCTATAAAACAACACCTGATATCAGTGAGTCAGGAATGTGTGCATGTCTGATGTCTGAGATTCTCCCCCCCTTTGCACCAACCTTGGAAGGTAGACAAGAAAACAGGCTGGCTGATTATCAGAGGCCTTCAACATGTACCGGGGGGTAGTTAGACACAGCTAGAGACTGACCAGTGACCTGGGGTACCCAGCAAATGGTTTCAATATTTATATATATTTATATATTCTCTTGTGCTTGCTGTTGTTTCCCTTTTCCCGGGTGTTTTTTTTGGTTGAATTGCTGAGTGATTGGAGGGTTATTCAGTTCACCTATTGGCTCTTAAATGATAGTTGAGAGCAGCTTGGGGCATTCCCCTTCTTGGCCAATCAGGCTGTGACGACGCTCTTTCTGTAGGACTTAAGAGAGGTGGGAAATTGCACACCCAGGGCCTTTACCATTTCCGATTTTATACGGCCCGATTCCTCTCCTCGACTCCTCTCCTCGCGTCTTAGTCCCGCCCACGGGAGATGCGAGCGGAGGAGGCGAGGAAAAGACACGAGGAGAGAGGAAGAGAGGAAATATGTTTTTAGAGGCATGAGACGTCCTTTCCTCTGAAGCGTCACGTGAAGCGACGTCCGTTTCTGGTGACAGCAGCAGCTGATCACAGCTGGATCAGTTGCCAGTCAGCTTTAACAGCTGTTTATGTCTGAACTGATCTAATAATACTAATAAAGACACTCAGTTATTATCAGTGGTAGAGCAGCAGTGTTTTCTCTCTGTAGCCTGTTACCTGTTTAACAAACACCTGCACATGAATAACAGCTGCAGTCTGTATTTCTACTGTGGACTGTGTCCTGCTTAGAGGACCAGGAACCATCTCTACCTGCACAATAACTTTATATTATTTATTCATTATTAGCATCTGTAGTTATTGATATTCTGACAGTAGAAGTTATGTATTAGGCTAAATGTTTCAGGGAAAATTTAAATCATGTAACTCATATCAAACCCTACGCTCAGGAATTATCAGCCTCACTGAATGGAAATGACAATAAATGATGTAAAAGGTGTAAAAGACAGACCCTCCTTCTCTCTCTGACTTTAACTGTATCCTTAATAAAAGTTAACGGGGGAAATAACAGATCATGAAAAGGTAAATGTTTTCTAATAAATGAGGAAAGTTGATTGAGGTCCGTTTGTTGTCAGGTCTTATAAAGCTCTTTCAGTGTCAGACTCTTTCAGCTGCGGTGTGTGAAGCAGAGATACTGCAGGTCCTTCTGCTGCTGGAACACTTCACTATCAACATGGTCCGTCTGTTGTTCACACCTACAGTTAACACAGATTTTAACTAGATGGTGAATCAGAAGACAACTAAACTATAAAACTTTTAATCTGTGATCTGTCTTCACTCCGGTATAAAACTCCAGTGATGTTGACGTGTCAGATCAGTCCGATCGGTGCAGCGTCCAATCAATAACTGATATCCAATAAGGGGGCGTGTCGGTACTGGTGTATCCTCGCTCATGGCTCCTCCGGCAAGCCTCCTCGTTCCTCGCTCCTCGAGATGCATTTTAGAAATTGGGACGTCCTTCAAGATGGAGCGCTGAGATCGATTTCCGGGTCACAGCCGGAGGATCGAGGAGCGAGGAGACGAGGAGGCGAAAAATCGGGAAATGAGATGCAGCTCCAGTGTCATTCTGATCCCTCCTTGATGTTATGTGCGGGCCCTTAATGTGCCACAGGGCAGGACTGTTGTGGGCGTGTTTTTGTTTGTTGTTTTTGTTTCTCTCCCTTCCCTTCTGACCTACTTTTTTCTTCAGGAGGAGCACACCTGAGACGGTGCGCTGATTAAGGGAGGGAAGAAAAAGGGCGAAGTGACGGTGCGTAGGGTTCACATTCACTGGCACTCAGGCTGCCAGCCAGCAGCCCTGCTCGAGAGACTCCTGTCTCCATTGTTTAGTTGTTTTGATCTTAGCTGACCTTAAGTTTCCCAGCATTTAGTTTGGGACTTTGTCTTTGGGCTGGAGATCTCTGGTAGTTAAGTTTTCGTGCTTTTGGTTTACACTTTTGAGTTTAGAGGGATGAGCTGGGTGCGACGGCCCACTGTGTGGCTGGCCCAGCGACTTCCCCTTCTTTTGTTCATTTAACCGGGATCTCCAACCTTTGGTTTACTCAGTTACATTTTTGATGGCTGCTTTTGTCCTGATTTAAAATAAATTGATTGTATTATTTTCACAGAACTGTCTCTTGGCGTCCTTTCATATGCTTCGGTCTCTCCAGAGCCTTTGTTTGTTTGAGAGGCCGTAACATATTTGGGCTGGAGATCTCCGGTAGTTAATTTTTCCCAGACTTGGTTTTCACTTTTGAGTTTAGAGGGATGGGTTTTGTCTTGTGACCCTGGTACTCCGAAAATGAGTTCCACCTGTTGAGAAGCATAAAATTCTCCGGCTTAAGGAGCTAGAAATTGAAATGCGCCACTTGGATCTAAAAGAGCGAGAGCTCAATAATGAAATAGAAGTGTGTAAAAATGGAGGAGGAAACCAAACGAGTGCTGTGCTTGAAGGAACTTGAGTTAAAGCAATCCTCACTCACACTGTCTCAATCTTGGTCGGAAGAATTTGATGTGAACAAATGCATTCGACTAATTCCTCCATTTAATGAAAATGATGTAGAGTAAGTAAGTACTTCACATTGTTTGAGCGTGTCGCAAATACATTGAAATGGCCCAAAAATGTGTGGCCTTTGCTTCTCCAGAGTGTGCTAACCGGTAAAGCTCATGATGTGTACGCATCTTTGTCATCTGAGTTAAGTATTGATTATGAGGAAGTCAAAGACGCTGTGCTTAGGGCATATGAGTTGGTGCCCGAGGCATACCGTCAAAAATTTTACCGGTCAAAGAAAAGTGACAATCACACTTACGTTGAGTTTGGCCGTGAAAAAGAACTTCTGTTTGATTCTGGTGGCACTCTAAAAATATCACAAACTTTGACAAACTGCCTGACTTAATACTTTTAGAATAACTTAAAAACTGTTTACCAGAGAAAATTGCTACTTCCATCAATGAGCAGAAGGTATCCAATGTGTGCAACGCAGCTGTCCTAGCTGATGAGTACGTCCTCACACAGGGATACATTTGATAAGTTGTATACATCCTCAGAGCGGAGTGTTCCTGTAGCCAAGTCCTTTGTTTTTCCGGGGAAGCCAAGTTTTGATGAGGTGGAGCCGAGTGTTAAGGACGGTGCAGGGACAAAAGACAAGCCAGTTTGTTTCTACTGCAAAAAGCAGGGTCACACCATTAACAACTGTTTTGCCTTGAATAACAAGAACAAGCTCCCCAAAGCAATTAATCTGTTGAAGTCTGAAAGTATGCCAAGTCAATCCAGTCCAGATAATCCTGATTTTGGTATATACTCTCCTTTTATCATGAACGGTTGTGTTTCACTGACAGATGGGGGCCCTAAAGTTCCTGTAGTCATTCTGAGGGAGAGTGCAGTCTCACAGTTGGTCATCTTGTAGGGGGTGTTGCCTTTATCTGAAAAATCTTCGGTAAACTCTGATGCTTTGGTCCGAGGGTTTGGTATGCAGTTTGTGGGGGTACCTTTACATGTCATCCACCTTGACTCAGACCTAGTTAAGGACCGTGTGGTGGTAGGAGTCAGCCCACAGTTTCCCATAGAAGGTGTGTCTTTCATTTTGGAAAACGATTTGGCCGGTGGTAAAGTGTTAATTAATCCCGAGGTGACTGCTGTTCCTCTTTCTGAGGAACAGAAAGAGTTGGAGCAAAAATATCCGGAGGTGTGTTCAATTTGTGCTGGTAAAAACAGGGGTTTTCTGATGAAAAGGAGAGAGAGCTAGAATTGGCTGACAGTTTCATTGCAAAATCTGACTGTTTGACCACGCCACCAGTTGCTTCTCCTCCACCTGTTGTTTCCCGTCCGGGACTGGCCACTCCGGGCCGTAAATGGCAAAGTGGGCTTTGTCATATTAACATGCTGAAACCGTACCTGGACAGAGAATCCGTCCCGTTGTCTCCTGTCAGAGACGGGGGCAAAACTGTCTTGGCGCTGTCCAGTGCTGAACTTATTGATGAGGCTCAGGTAGCTGTGGTGCTGTCCAGTGCTGATCCCTCTAAGACACCGGCTGCTTCAGCATTGACTGATGTTGAGCTGGTTGAAGATGTTGTTGGTCCGTCCAGAGCTGTCGTCCTGGGCCGACTAAAAAAAGTATGAGTTTGGACAGGCTACGGTGACGTACTTGGGCAAAGTTGTAGGTCGGGGGCAAGTCCCAATTCCTTAACAATACTTACAAAGACGTCTTTGTAATTATCTGCAGTCTTGCAGCAATACCAAAAGTGGCTGCATTGCCGCTGTTCTCCAGGATGTTGCCAGGATGGGGGTCAACCGATGCCACAAGGGAAGCCCTTCGTGTGAGAGAGAGCTTCACCTCACACTTTTGCCAAGAGGGTGCTGTTCCATGGCAAGAAAATGTGTAGAGCACTACACAACCAAAAGGCTCTTTTAAGAGCCACGTATATAACGCATAAAGAGCAATGTTTCATAAGGACAACTAACTGTCGGCACAAGCGCAATTTATGTAGTCTGCATAAGCACAATTTATAGGCCGAATCCCAAACCTATTTACTCCCCCTCCGTTTGTGCATTCATGTGGAGGGCTGTCTGCTAGCAGAAAGCAACATCTGCATCTGGAGAATGGAGCGAACACCATTAAAATGTTAATTTACATCTACATCACCAGTAGCATTATGAAATGTTTTCAGCATCATGAAAACATAACCGAGACACTACATTACCCTCAAATATTAAAAACAATGAATTGGCTTCTGTTACAACAGAGCATTTCCTTTTGCCAATATCACAGCATTTCACAGTGTCCTGTATACGTTAAGACATCTCAACCTCAAACTGTGGGTGCTGTATTAATTACGCACAAACTTTCTTTTCCACTGTAGTATAAACACTCTGATACTGAAACACTGTAATGAAAGACCCGATGGGTCAGAAATGCTCTTAATGTGTTCATTAAAAAACTTGTGGCGTTGTAACAACAGTGTGCAGAGTTGCCTTTACCAAGTTTGAGAATGTCGCTCAACCAGGAAACCAGGCACAGTTGTGGACTGTACCGTTTTACCTGGGGAGCACAAATCATGTAAACACACATGTATACCCATCTCATTTGCACCTCAAGCACTTCCTACCACAACTCAATTTCATTTTTTACTATAGTGCAGCTTTTATAATGAAGAACTGTAGCATTTTCGATCTACTATTGCAACTATCAGGTAGGTATTACGAGTGTATTCAGACACCGGTGCAGTAGTGTTTAAAGTTTCTTTGGGGAGGACTTAGTTGTGTTATAAGCAGGGGATTATATAATAACCTTTATACAGTTCTAATATTTTGTAAAATAGATTTATTAATGATCAAGAATGTCAAAAAAAATCAACATTTAACATAACACAAAATGGAACATAACACAAGGGTAATATAAATATAATAGTGAATATGAACTCAACTGAACATGTAACTTAACTCTGAAATGAACAACTTTATTCTGCTTCTGCCTCAAAAAGAAGTTGGTGAATCTTGAGCTTAACCTCCTCCTTTTTCATCTCAGGAAGCTTCTTGAGTGATGGCAGAAGACTTTTAAAAAAAAAGTTCATCTCCATCTGTGGTGGGTGTTGGAGGTGGGGGTGTGGATGGGGGGCTGTTGTCATCCTCT
>CAKAKR010057521.1:0-13990 GCA_916700685.1 Adelosebastes latens
TACTATTGCAGGAAAACAATGACAGGAAATAAAAATAGCATAATATCTCACTTAAAATCACACTTAAAGTAAGTCCTTATCGGTAGAGTTGTTATTATCGGAAATGCGTCCAAAATTGCCCAAAATTTGGGATCGAGTATCGGCAAGTATGCCAGTCTATGCACCTATCAGATACCACAATTTATTAACTCGGAAAAAAATCAACTTGTTTAAATAATAATAATAACAATCACGTTGGTATCGGATCAGTACTCTGTATCGGCCGATACCGCAAGTTCAGGAATCGGTATCGTATTGGGAACGGAAGAAATGGTATCGGAGCATCTCTACTTATTGGGGACTTACTATTGCAGAAAAATAATCATTAAAAATAGCAAAATATCTCACTATCAACACGCTCCTGGATGAGACTCATCAGGAATAAAACACATTTGAATTAGCCAAAAAAGTATTTCTCATAGTGTAACAAGTGACACCTGCAAATGACAGCTATGGTGCAACAAGTCTGACTGGTAGTTCATCTCTGTCAATGATATATCTGAAAAGTGGTCTACTACCTCTACTAATACTGAAGCCTACACAACAAAAACTGCATTTATATGTAAGCCAGTGGTACTTTTCGCTGTTGAGACAAAAGTTGTGAAGTATAGCTGTGAACGACCCTTTGCCCTCTGCCATTTCTGTATGGGACACTGCTGCACACTTTGCCAGCAACCATTGCACCAATTTTATCCCCTGACAGCTGTGTCTTTCCAGCAGATTCTTCTCGACACTAACTTTGGACAACACTGTCTATCCCTGAGACGAAAGATTAACAACTGGCAGCCCAGTGTGGGTTCAGCCCACGGGTTTTCTCTCTGTGCAGACCTGTATTAAAAACATGATATATACAAGGCAGCCAGCGCCTCTATCATATACAGTTATACTCCACAGGCCAAAGTGAAGTAGCCTCAATCCTTGTAAGGGAAAAAGTTTAATACGAGCAGGACGACGCAGTGGTTCCCACCATGAAATAGTGGAAGCTCCTCAAAGGTAGCCCTTTAACTAACATACACTGCACGGTGAGTCATCGAGTAATAATAGTGTTAGATCATGACACGGGGAACATAACGGGGTTGATCACCCGTTATAATAAGGCTTATGAGCTGTCTGTGTGAGGGGGAGGAGACGGTTGCCCAACAAGGCCTATATACAGACAACAAGATTAATATATAACAGTTGATGTAGCACACAGCGGTTTAAAACAACACTATAACGGCTCGATTCAAAACAAAGAAAAGCCGTTGAAGAGTTCTATAGAACGTTAGCCGTTGAAGAGTTCTACAGCCGTTAGTTCTACAGTCGTTATCCGTTAAACCAACTTTATCCCTTAATTTTTTACCTTTTTCGTGTCGTGTCTCGGGTCATTCCAGGTCGTCGTGCGGTTATTGTGATCCACAAAGAAGGGCCATCCAGTCTGAGGGTCAATTTTGACTTCCCAGCCGAGAGGGAGAGGGTCGTTGTCATTATTGTTGGCCATCATCGTCAGTACCGTCGGTGACTTCGGTGTCTTCATGCCGTTCATGTTCATGTTGCTGTTGCCTGGCTTCTGCCGTGTCGAGTACTGAAACATTTTATACAGTGCGACGGACGCTTTAAAGATTCCTTCAAGTGACGTGGGGAAAAGTGGGCTGGAAGTTTCTCGAAATAGCCCGGGTTAATGTTGGAGGCGGACAGAAGCTGGATACTGTGGCATGGGCTCTCTAAAAACCCTGTTATGTCGCAGTCAGACCCCCCAACATAGACAGAGTATAAACCTCTCATCTGCTTTACAGTTAACCCCCTCCTCCAGAAAGCCGCACTAATAATGCTGCAGCGGTGGAGAAAGTGAGTGCTCCTCTCAATTCAATTCAATATGCTTTATTGGCATGACTTTTAGGTGAACAATAATAATAATAAAAAAGAACAAAATAAAAAAACATACATATATACACATACATACAATACATTAAGCAAATTACAATATATAGATATTTAAAAAGAACATGGAAATGGTAGAAAACAGAGAAATAATTTGTTGTGTCAATAAAACAAATAAAAAACAATTAACAACAATATATTGCGATATCAAATATCAAAGCGTCAATTCAATAATAAAAATAATAATAATAAAAAAGAACAAAATAAAAACAAAAACATATACATACACATATATACAATACATTAGGCAATTTACAATATATAGATATTTAAAAAAGAACATGGAAATGGTAGAAAACAATAGAGAATGAATCTGTTGTGTCAATATAACAAACAAACAAATAAAAAACAATCAACAACAATATATTGCAATATCAAATATCAAATGTATATATATAAAATAAATAAATAAATAAATAAATAAACAAAAAAACATGAAGTAGAGGAGTAAATAAAAGACTGAGTTACATCTAAACTGGGGGAAAAAAGTTCGTAAACTTGTGTTTGGTGGATTATTTCTCTGTTGTTACAATGCTAATTGGCATTGTATTTCACATGGTTGGAAAGCCTGTTTATTTACCTTCACAATGATGTCCAACTTGTAAGGGTCATGAGCATGTGTGATGAGCAGCACAGCTGATTATGTGGGTAGCGCCCAAGAAAGATTTGCCAAAATGCTCTGCCAATGTTAAACAGTGTATTCTCCTGTTGATATTGACTCTTGTTTTGAGTTGTTTGGTGGATTGGATGATTGAACTCTCTATCAGTAACAAGGAACAAACAAGACATATTGGCTATTTTACGCTTTATTCATTTAATACACCGTTTCACAGTTTCCAAACTTGTTTTTCCCAGTTTATTATGTGTTGTTGTGGTTGTCTCTTAGGCTGTGACATGCACTGACATATCCTGCAGCTTCTATGGCGATGACACTATTTTCTCCAAGTAGATGTTGCATTTTAATTTGGTCAGAGAGGGAATCAAAATCTTGGAGTTTACATTTAATTTTTGTAAAGAATTTTTTCCTAATTTCTTCATATGTGCTCCTCTCTCTCTCCTGTTTACGGGGAAATCTTCACCCCTAATATCCCTGGAGCCCTTCAGTGACCCTGTGCGTCCCTGGACCCCAGCTTTCTGTGTATTATATAGACAAGGGAATCCCAAGCTTTTAACAAAATGGGTTCCCCAAATAGATGTACTCAGACTCCCACATGATAAAATCTTGTCCAAGGGAACTCAGTCTGGGTTTGCTAGGATTTGGTACACTATTATGTAACTGTGGTGGCGTGCTACAAGTGTGGGCACAGTGACACCTCTATGATGACTGATCTTCCTTAATCACAGCACTACTCCAATTCAGCGCAAGGGAAATACTAGTAAATGTCAAAAAACTTCACTTGGCTGGAGACTGTCTGAAATCACTACATGAGTTTTTAGTAGGGCTGTGTATTGGCAAGTATCTGGCTATGCGATACGTATCTTGATATAGGGGTTACGATTCAATATATTGCAATACTGTAAGTAATTTTCTAAACTGCCATAATATAAAGAACACACCCCCATATGCAAAAAATCTGAGTTTAATAAAACAAACTTTACTTTTTTTATGCCATCAGAACAGTGGGATCTGCATTTGCATTTATCACAGTACCTGTAAAATCCAACATCATAGCATTACTTTGAGAGGGCACATATCTTTGCAAATGAAGTAAAAATATTGGCTGAGTTCAATCCTCGAAATTTTCTCACACCCCTTAGTTTTTAGAGATGCAGAGATTGCAATTGAAGAAGACTGATTTCTGTATTTTTGGACACCTTTTTGGAGATTGACAATAACAAAACCTGCATTACATACCCTTTAGAGCCAATTCCTGTAGCCTAAATGGGGGTTTTCTGTTAGACATATGCAGTATCTTTCAAAATACCAGGAGTTTGTTGATAACTCAGCTCCATAAACATTTTTCAATAGGGATTTTTATAGGTTATTATATTGTAGCGACACAATATAGGAGATTCAAATGAAGCATAAAGTAGCCAGATTAAATCAGTATACTGTAGCCTGCCCCTCTCTTGAATCCCAGTGTAAGTATGACGCACATTTCTTTTCTCTTTTTATAAAGGCACTTTGAATACAATGTAAGTAAGGCACAAGTCTGACTCTTAGTAATAACAAAACCACTCAGAATTAAAAAATGAAAATTTACATACAGACATAAATTATAAATAAATAAATAAACAGTAGATCACTACAAGGTCTTAGCAAAATCTTCCCCCTCCAGAAATTTCATGAATGAGTCCAAAATCTTATAAAAAAGATTATAGAAATATTTCCCTTTTACTATAAGCTTCTCCATCGCCACACAATGCAACCAAACTTTGCTTGCTTGGTCTATTCATAGATTTCCATGACAGAGCAATTTTATGTTTAGCTTCAAGTAAACAGAATATAACCATCTTCTTATTCGTATTATCAAGCTTACAGTTTACTGGGAAACATACAAAAATACACAATTTAGGGCCCAGTGGAAGCTCCTCTTTTGTGGCAATGGATAAAATCATTATTATCTCTTTCCGATACTCCTGTATGGTTGGGCATTCCCAAAGGCAACGCAACACACATTTATTGTTGTGTGATTTTTTTTGCTAGGGTAAAAAAGTTCCAGGCAGCCCTAAATTGTTCATTTGTATGTGCTACAATAATTGATGCATTATTTAGTCAGTGGACTCATTAATACAGTGATAAATCACATTGACAAATGATTATCAGATTATTAATTCAGTGATGATGTTGAAGTTTCCAGAATGTTTGCATAACCAAGGGGCATCTCTGACTTTTGCAAGCTTATCAACCAGTACTGAATGGATATGTATTTGGTAACCACCTACCACCTGTCCTGTCTTGACCCATCTCTGAGGGTTAGGTGGTGGTTAGAAGTGGCTTCTAATGGAGAGTAGAGACCTCAGTATTGCTCTACACACTTATTGGAACCACTAAGCCCGGATGGAAATTAGCTAATTTAATGACACAGGAGAAATCTTTCTTGTTGGCCCTTTTAATAAAATTAATTAAAAATAAAAAGCACCTGTCAAAATTTCATTAAAGAGTGTCAAAGTCACTGTCTTTGGCGCCCCCCAGTGCTAGTATAAAAAAAAAGATATTGTGGCAGACTAATGCAAGTTTCCTTAGATTTTTTCACATACACTTTTATATATGTGTGTTGACTAATATCTCCCTTGTTATTAGTATTATTGATGATCATAATGCTGTAGTTTTGCCTTTAGTTTGATAGTTGACGGTGGAAAGGGAAAAGGGTAAGGAGAGAGGTACATGTGACAGTTTGGGCCTATTTTCATCCTACATGTATCAATTTATCTAGCTTGGTGATGTGAATGAACGACATTCATTCATTCATTTATACATGTACAGTATTATTAGGTTGTTTATGTGTAAATGGACAACATGTTTGGTAATGCAGAATAGACTAATCCATACATTTTATAAATACACATTAGCTCATGTTCTTAATTTTATTTATTGTCCTTTTGATACATTAGTCAGTACTCAATGCCCTTTAAAGGTCCGAAATTATAAAAAAGTGAGATTTTCATGTTTTTTTTATTATAAAGCAGGCTTAAGTCCTATATAAATACTGTGAAAGTATCGAAACACTCAATCCACAGGGAAATACACAGAGCCCGTATTCAGAAACTCTGCATTTGAAACAAGCTGTCAGGATTTCTGCCCATTCGTGATGTCACGAATATACAATATTTAGACCCTTGACACAATTTTTAACGTAAATATTGTAAATGTGTCCCAGTTTATATCCTGGTTGCAGTGTATGTGAATATCATCAGCTGACAGGAAGTACACATGGACCCAAGCTGTTGCCTAGCAACACAATTCTGTTGCAATTCCATCAAAATGCGCTAAAACGGAGCGTTTCAGACAGAGGGTAAATATAGGCATATTCAGGCTGACAGTATGAGGAAAATAAAGTTTTTTTTTAACATTACAGCATGTAAACATGTTCTAATAGAAACACAAAATACAAGTATGAACCTGAAAATGAGCACGATATGGGACCTTTAATACACCATTTGTACAGTTCTGAGACATCACCAAAACATGAATGTGCTATTTAAAAACGTGCTCATCACTGGAACCTTCACGCTGACTCCAGAAAGGTCTCCGTGGTTCTAGACACCGCCATGAGACACTGGTGATTAAAACAAGCTCACCCCTTTCACTCCACTTCAAAATAAAAGTCTCTTAGGCACATTACTTCCGGGGACGTTGTCTAATGTGATAAATGAAGTACTGGAATGTGTTCGCTGTTCGCTTGTGTAGCTATTAATTAACTATCCACCTCCAGAAACATCAGCTATATTTAAGAAATGTATGTTTTTTGTTTTTTTTTACTTTTTATTTTAAACACAAACAAACATACAAACCACAATACAATGATACAATAACGTTACAAGACTGGTCCATAAAAGAGAAAGAATAATAATAATAAATCAATTTCAAAAAAAGTTAAAGCATAAATAAAATGTATACTTATATATTTATAAGTATAAATATATATATATACATATTAAGTATATCCTTTTATATATCATTTATACTTACTAAATTAAATGATGAATGAAGTCAATAATTGTGTATGTGGATCTGATTCACGCCCAATTGTCCCTGATTCAAACATTTGTCCACTGTTATTATCAATTTAAGTCCAGATTATATTGAACTCCCAGAGATTCCAGTGGGTTCTTCCATTTCTGAAGAAAAAGATGAGTCCTTCCATCGATACAATGTCTTAATTTTTCACAAGTCACAAGAAATGTATGTTTTAAACTGTTTAAACTGTAATAATGGAGGCTTTGCGTCACCTCACTCTGCTCTGACCTCTGACCTCGGCTCGCCGGGGCTCCTCGCACGCACGCACCCACACACGCACCCTCCCACGCACGCACGCACGCTCGTGCTCCTGTCTCGCAGCGTGACGTATACACCCTGGCCCCGGTTAGCTAGCTGCTAAGCTAGTTAGCTAGTTGTTGTTGTAACTAGTGAGTCAACAAGCGGACACCGGAATATCGGTGAACGTTAACTCTCGACCATGGACGACGAAAGCCACCCTAAGACCCTGTGAGTAATGTTAGGCGTCTAACTGTAGCGTTAGGTAGCATATTAGTTAGCTTAGCTCAGCTAACATCGGGAGAACCGGTGGCTAACTGAAGCTAAGCTAACGTTGTCAACCCTGCTGAATATACCGACACACAACATACACATTTAACGATAACCACTAACGTCAGGTTAGTTAACATAAATACAGATATAACACGTGTTTCTTATGTGTAATGTGGACGAGTTAACGGCGGTAACTGTCTTCGTTAGCCGGTACATACGTTGGGCCAGCTTGAGAGTCAGTCAAGTGAACGTTAATGTTAATAACGTCACATTAGTAACTCAACAACTAACCACAAGGCAACGTTAATAACCCCAATTAGCTGTGTGTGCGTCAAATATTCAGAATAAGTATACAAATCTGTACCTTCCTCACCGTTAACCTGGAGTAAACTATATGCAATATCCTTGATGCAATATACACCTCAAGTGCAACTACCTTTGTTTACATTTTATTTATTACATCTACCCTACCTATTTTACAAGTGCAATTACCTCTGTTTACATTACATCTATTTTATATTTTATACCTCTATTGTAACACTTCTGTTTATATTTATTTATTACATCTACCTTACCTGTTTTATTTGCTTTATAACTGTGTGTGTGTTTTACCTGTTATATGTTTTATCTGCCTCGTTTAGTCTTGACAAGTATTTGTTTTAAAGCACTGACCAGAAGTGGCAACTGTGAATCTCGTTGTATTTAATACGATGACAATAAAGCTTTCTATTCTATTCTATTCTAACTAACTGTTAACAGCTTTAACTAAATGAAACCCTCTCTTTTCCCTGTAGGTATGTGGGAAACCTCTCCAGGGATGTGACAGAAATTTTGGTTCTGCAACTCTTCACCCAGATTGGGCCTTGCAAAAGTTGTAAAATGATCACAGAGGTAAGCAAGCCAAGATTGTTTGGTTTTTATCTTCCTGTATGTCTTTTTCTTTTTATGCCCCCCTGCCCTGTTGTTCACATCTGGAGGATGACCACGTCCAACTTTTCACTTACTAGCTAGCTATGAACAACTTCAAAGGTCCCATATTGTAAAAAGTGAGATTTTCAGGTCTTTTATATTATAAAGCAGGTTTAAGTGCTTTATAAATACTGTTAAACTATCAAAACGCTCAATATACGGAGAAATACACACAGCCCGTATTCAGAAATTGTGTGTTTGAAACAAGCCGTTAGGATTTCTGTCCATTTGTGATGTCACAAATATACAATATTTAGACCATTACACTGTTTTAAACGTAAACATTCTAAATGTGTCCCAGTTTATTTCCTGTTGCAGTGTATGTAAATAACATCAGCTGACAGGAAGTAAACATGGACCCTAACTGTTGCCTAGCAACGCAATTCCGTTGAAATGTACTAAAACGGAGCGTTTCAGACAGAGGTTAAATACAGGTATATTCAGGCAGACAGTACCAGGAAAATAAAGTTTTTTTTGAACATTACCGCATGTAAACATGTTTTAGTAGAAACACAAAATACAAATATGAACCTGAAAATGAGCATGATATGTGACCTTTAACTTGAATTAACACAGTGATTTAAATTGTGGCCCCCCCACTGTTGGAAAAATGCATCCACTGTTGACAACAATGAAATGAGCTACAGTTAAATCACTACAAAATAGTGGAGTGGAACCAACCATTTGAACTTTTGTGTTTGACCTTGTCCCTTGCAGCATACAAGCAACGACCCCTATTGCTTTGTGGAGTTCTTCGAACACAGAGATGCTGCTGCAGCCCTTGCAGCCATGAACGGGAGGAAGATATTAGGAAAGGTAGGACAATTTGTCTGGTCCAAAGTTAAAAGTGAGGTTAGGCAGCTCAACTACTTGAATTACCCTGTGATCCTTGTTCCTTGTGAAAAAATGTCTATTCTCAGGTTCTCTGTCATAATTTTATATACTCTCTGTGAACTCTTTCAGGAGGTCAAAGTAAACTGGGCCACCACTCCAAGTAGCCAGAAGAAAGACACATCCAGTAAGTGTTCACCTGTTGGTTTTATTATCGGCTGAAATCAAAGTTTACCAGAGAATAGTAAATGGTTTCTTTCCTTTATTTGTTTGTCTTTTGTTTTGTTCTAGATCACTTCCATGTTTTTGTGGGAGATTTGAGCCCTGAGATCACCACCGAGGATGTCAAGGCTGCATTCGCACCATTTGGGAAAATCTCGTAAGTTTTCACTTAAAAGGATTTTTTTTTTATACGTGCATTACAATTATTTGAATGCTACAATGCAGCATATTGATTTCTCTAAAGCCTGTCAATATTAAGGTACTTTATAATAATCTTCTGTAAACTTCTGAAACAACGGCCTATGGCCATCATTTTTACATGCATACAATATGGGTTGACTTAACTATAAATATAAGAATATTAAGATGGCCATGCATATTGTGATTTCAAACACTGGTCCACAAGGGCTGACATCCTGATAGTTTTTGTTTCTTCTAAACAGTTTACGAGCTAAATCTGATCTCAGATAAATTCTTTTGTTTTGGGATAGAAACAATGGTTTGACATGAAAGTTTATGGTTAATGGGCTGATCATGAACTACTGCAATTTCCCTCCTTTTTTACATCCCCTCCTCTCCTCACATTTGCTGTTCTCTCTCTCCACTAATGGCTATCCATTAAAGGTATAAAACACCCTACCCAAAATGAATTAATAAATAAATTCAAGTAAAATTTACCAAGGAACACATGAATGGATATTGAGAAACAGACTAAAACTGTAAAGGGGAAACAAAAGCTTGCATTACACAATGAGGCCTAGATTGCTGATGCCGCTTTGATTTTTGATTGTCTAGCACTGCAAATTACTACTATATGCACACTTTCTTTGAGAGAATTGATTAATAGGTAGACAGACAGACAGATGAGCAGGTTTTGGGAATTTTATGCTTTTACTCTGTATACTGGGAAAATATTATCACAAAGAGTGAAAACTCAAGTTATCTCTTGTGAGCTGCAATGTTTAGAAGTCAACATAGATGGTTAATGTTCAGGAGAACCAACTCATTATTGCTTCATCTTGATGTCTTTTTATGTCAAATTTATACTATAATGTGACACTACATTCATACATAGAAATATAGTTGATGACGGTCCAACTTAATTTTAAGTACTGTATCATATGAAAGTAAATATCAGAATGGACTGAACCTCTTAATAGGGATGCACCGATCCGACTTTTTCAGTCCCGATAGCGATACCTGGGCTTTGGGTATCGGCCGATACAGAGTACTGATCAGATACCAGTCTTAAATTTAACATCAGGCTTGACTTAAATATTGCTTTCCTAACTTTGTAAAACAAAATGTAACAAATAAATACATAGATACACATTTAATGAATTGTTACTTATTATTAAAATAATAAATCGTACAACTTGGTAAAAAATCTTGCAGATCAAAAATTATTAGGAATTACAATTCAAGTGTAAACCTTTTTAATGCAGCAACAAATTGCTCAAAACTTACACAGAAATTTAAATTCAATTTTATAATGTATATAATATATAGACAGAATTGAATTTAATAGATCGACCCCATTGTCACCATTACCCCTATTGCTATTTGAGTCAGTACCGGCCTGCTATCTGATCCGGTATCGGTGCATCCCTACCTCTTAACCATCATATGTATTGCATTGTTTTAAAAAAACACTATTGGAACAGCTTGATTAAGTTGTTAATTTCGACCACAATTCCTGTAAGTTGTTAAGAGCTTTATTGCAGTTACTTACTTGTAGTCTGTGTATTGTGTCTCTGTTTTTATGACTGAAGCGTCAGGTTTTAGCCTACTCTTGTTGCTTTTCTTTGCATAGTTAGGGTGTGGTAAGTAAACTGTATGTCAGCAACATGTAAGCTGTGTGTATGAACCTGAACAGCTTTTAGTTGTGGGTCTCAGTGAAGTAATAGCACTTTGGTTATTTTACAGAAATGCTCATAGGATTGGACAGGAGCTTGAAGGCTAACAGCAAGGAACTGTGCACTCTGGAGACTCAGATGTAGTTTTTTTTCTCTATTTATTCCATTCTTTCCATATGTCTTTATTTGTAGATGCTATGTATTAACATGATCTAGCTTAGATTAACAAATTCCAATACTCAATGTATTCCTCTAAATCTATGTTTAAATTGTCTCATTTTTATTTGCATAGTGTTGTTTGTAGTGCAATGATCCTCTTCCAAAAATTCTGAAAATGTCAATTTCTCAAAATTTGCAGCTCCCCAAACTCCATACTCCATATTGGTGGTAAAGAATTGACCAGGAAAAATAAAGAAATCTGTTAACAGGCCATGTATGCCGTTTAATTCCTTTTTTCTCTTTTGATATTTTCTATATATTTCTATTTGTAGGAAGAGCACCAACAGCAGATTTTAAGAATGCATGGTAATCCATATAATCTGTTCCTTTGTGAATTTAAATCAGTAGCCTACTTTTGAGAAAATTGAACAAGAAGTGGTGCTCTCGTGGCAAGAATCCATTAATACATCTGAAATTATTTAAAAACTACTTTAGGCTGCATGTTTTTGTACTTGTTTTTTTGTCTCAAGTGTTGCTTTGAAGTTTTATTTGGAGTCTGCTCAGCACAAGGTCATGATAGCTAATGTACATTAATTTAGGACAGTGTAGAGGATTCACAGTTCAGTGTGTTTTGCGTGGTTCCTTTTAGTTTGAAGCATGTAAAGTGGAAAGTGCACTAACGTTTTCCCGTTTCCCTCCAGGGATGCCCGTGTTGTGAAGGACATGACGACAGGCAAATCAAAGGGGTATGGATTTGTGTCCTTCTACAACAAACTGGTAAGGCTCCAGTGCAAGAACACAGACTGAAGGTTATTTCTATTTTCTGTTTATTATCCTACTTTAATGCATTTACAGTAATTAAAATATAATTAATCTTAGTTGAAACCATAGTCACAACAACTTGAATAATCTAACATTACATAGTTTCTTGTTTACCATCACCAGTTTCAATAATACTTAGATTAAAAACAGTAATGTAAATTTTAAGAACTGATTAGTTGCCAATAAACTTTACAGATTCATCAAATCCAGAAGGGTAATGGTCTTTGATTTGGATTTACAGGATGCAGAGAATGCCATCATTAACATGGGGGGACAGTGGCTTGGAGGGCGCCAAATCAGGACCAACTGGGCAACGCGTAAACCACCAGCTCCAAAGAGTGTCATGGACAGTAAGTTTTAAAGTCACTGTACACACATGCAGGGGATTTCACTAACCAGGCCAGTAAATTTCACCAGGCAGATTTCAGTCTGACTGCACCATCAGGATTGTGTGGGAGTATGCACAGTGTTTGATTGACATCTTGCACATAAACCCAGCATAGTTCTGCCCAGAGCAGAGGTCTAATCATCAGACAGGATAAGTGAAAACATGCGTGGGTGTGCAGGGCCTTAAGGACCTTACCTTACCTTACCGCACATCAGACTTTATTTTTAGCTTTAATATATCCCATTCGATTATAGATTGCAAATGCTGGAGTGTGGGTAATTTAATCATAGATATCATAAATCACAGCTGTGACTTGGTTTTGATTTTAAACATGTGTATAAAGGTGGGAACATTCCTTCACAGATGTTTGTTTTTCAGATGGCTCAAAGCAGCTGAGGTTCGATGACGTACTGACTCAGTCCAGTCCACAGAACTGCACCGTGTACTGTGGAGGGATCCAGTCAGGACTATCAGGCAAGTGTCATGCTCTCTAAAGATGCTTCGTCACAGCCCTTAGTCACCCTACAGTTGTAGTCTTATTACACTTTCCTCAAATAGCCTAAGAACTAACCACATTAACCTTTTTTTTTTTTTTATTCTTTCAGAACACCTAATGCGCCAGACCTTCTCACCGTTTGGTCAAATAATGGAAATTAGAGTTTTCCCAGAGAAAGGATACTCTTTCATCAGGTAGTGACTCAGTCCATTGCAGCATTTGGCCTCTAGATGTCAACACAAGCACACTGCATGACTCAATGACAGGCCAGTCAGTACCTGACTCACTGTCAGGGGCCTTTTCTCTTATGTTTGTCTTCACCTCAAAACAGTTGGCTCAAAGTTTTCATACGGTGTAATTTCTGAATTGCTTTGTTAGAGATTCTGTTTCATACATTCAACTGCTAAGCTGCTGTTTTTCTTTTTAAGGTTTTCCTCCCATGACAGTGCTGCCCATGCCATTGTTTCAGTAAATGGCACAGCCATTGAAGGACACATTGTGAAGTGCTTCTGGGGCAAAGAATCTCCTGACATAGCAAAAAATCCACAGCAGGTAGGAAAAACATCACTGGTAATGAAACTGATAAGATTTAAAACAATATATATATTTTATGGACATGTTTATAACTTTGTTAGCGATGACAGATGACAGGAAATGAGGTGAGAGAGGAAGAAAGACATGCAACAGAGGTCTCCGGTCAGACTAGAGCTGGGGACATTGCAGTCAATGGTCAGCGTCTTAATCCCTAAACCACGGGGGGAACACTGAAACTGATTTTGATGATGATTCAGATCTTGGATTAATGCAACTTTTGGGAGTTTTGCTCTTTAGCCTAAACCATGAAACAGAAACCTTAAAAATCCCAAGATATGTTTGCAGAGTGAAAAAAAAGATAACAGACTTAAATTAAAGCTGCGAGCAGCGATGAACGGGCCCTCGCCCCTCCTTGCGCGTCGGGGTATTGGCGGGACGCCGACTGACGCGGCCGGGCAGGGTGAAACCGAAACTCTGACGAGCGCCATGACGCCTGCCACGAGACTCTACGACAAACGGTTCATGAGTTATGAAAGGGGGCGGGGCTAATGTGTAGGGGGCGG
>CAKAKR010057522.1:0-14295 GCA_916700685.1 Adelosebastes latens
CCATCCTCTGAATGCTCTAGGTCTCTAGTTTGATCCATCCATCCTCTGAATGCTCTAGGTCTCTAGTTTGATCCATCCATCCTCTGAATACTCTAGGTCTCTAGTTTGATCCATCCATCCTCTGAATGCTCTAGGTCTCTAGTTTGATCCATCCATTCTCTGAATGCTCTAGGTCTCTAGTTTGTGGTTGTAAAGTTTCATGAGGCTGTGATTATCCTAGAGGTCACCAGAGGTCATTTTATACAGTGAGGTCAAATTTCAAAAAATGGTCAAACAATGAAACAATGAAATGTCTCCTATGGGGTCTAACATCATCACACATGAATACAGTTGGGCTCATTGGATCCACGACAGTCTCAGCTTTACAGTGATACCCAATTTATGTAATTCAAGACTGTTTATGGACCCCAGTATGCAGAAATATTCAAATACACCATTTTAGAATAGGCAAAGATAACACATTTATACTGCATGCAAAAAACTGCATGTGATTATCATAAAGTGGGCATGTCTGTAAAGGGGAGACTCGTGGGTACCCATAAAACCCATTTACATTCACATATCTTGAGGTCAGAGGTCAAGGGACCCCTTTGAAAATGGCCATGCCAGTTTTTCCTCGCTCAAAATGTATCCCAAATTTGGAGCGTTATTTAGCTTCCTTCCCGACATGGTAGCATGACGTGGTTGGTACCAATGGATTCCTTGGGTTTTCTAGTTTCATATGATATCTCTAGCTTCACTCTAGCCCTAACGCCTGAACCTACTAGTACCTCTGAAAGACATTAAAGTCAGTCGGGATCGCCCTTGGGTTAAGATGCTAATTGTATAACTATGTACTATATGTTTTATGTTCACACAACCAGGGATATATCAGCTTTGACAATGTAAGCTATAGGCTATAGCTATAGCTATATAGGCTACCTGTCAAGTCTTGCCTGTAAAGAATGAAAGTAGTTCTTGTCAGTGTTTGTTTTGTAACGCCGGTGAGTCTCTCCTCCCCTCAGTCGGTGGTGTGACTCCTCTCTGCTCCCTGCTCCTCACTGCTGGAGCTCCACCACTGGGCCATGTAGTGTCATGGTGGGATACGTCTTCCTATTGGTGCTTTGGACCTTGTGTCACCTTTCCCCCAGCGGGAAGCCACGCCCCCTTTCAGGGGCCTCTGTGTGTGTGTGTGTGTGTGTGTGTGTGTGTGTGTGTGTGTGTGTGTGTGTGTGTGTGTGTGTGTGTGTGTGTGTGTGTGTGTGTGTGTGTGTGTACGTGTGTGTGTGTGTGAGAGACAGAGAGAGAGAGGTGGTGAGAGGTGAGTGTGTGTGGACTCTGGTTTCTCAGGCAGTGAGGAGGAGGAGGAAGAGGAGTACTCTACTTGTTACATGTTGAAACTATGGATCAGAGCTTGGTGAGAATTAACTTTCACTTCATTTCCCTTTTTAATTATTCCACTTATTTATCTTTTTCAGTGCCTGAAAGTTGCTATAATCCTTAAAGAGTTGCTCAATCTTCCTCAGATTGTGAGATTTGATCTACTCAACATTTCTCTTTCATTCTTTGATGCTGTTTAACTGTAGTGCAGTGTTGATAATGCATGTTACTGTGGTATAATTAAAATGATGGGAAACTATTGCTTTTGCACAACTAGAACCTTGACTGTCAGTTTTGTGCAGTGTATGTCTCCACAATATATGTGATCTTTGTCTTGCAGATAATTGCGGTGGTGGCGGCTGTTTGTGTGGTGGTAGTGAGCATGCTGTACTTCCTCCTGGGAGAGAGGAAGAAGAAGCTGCCTGTCACTCTGCAGGATCCTGTGGTCAAATACCCCCTTCCCCTGATAGACAAACAGGTAGACACAAACATTTATCGACATCTCTCAGACGCATTCACATTCAAACCTGATTATACGATCATTTTGTATTCGACTGCTACAGCAGTTAGAACAATGTTAATCATTTCTTAAGACCTTCATTTTGTTTATCAGTGTGCAAGCTGTCATACTGGACTAGAATGAGAATAAGGGTTGGTTCACCCAAACACATTTTCTTACTCACCTCCAGCCATGCAGAGCGGTTCTGAGCTATCTGTCTGAGATTTCTGGCTGTTTTTTTGAATTTTGATTGTGGTGCTCACAGCATTGAAAAAGTTAGATTTGAAAAATTAAAAATTTGCATCTTTTTTCCAGAAACAGTCTCCCTGTTAAAGCTGAAGTAGGAGAGATTGGAGCAAATATGATTAAAAAAAGTTATTTTTATAAAACGGTCGCTATATGGTGACAGTAGTACATGAAACAGGTAACCTGAAAAAAATCATGTTCCTCTGTGTACTCCGCTGCTCCTAACGGCATCTGCAAGATTTCACAGACCGGAGGAAAACAAGCAGTAAGAGCTGATCTGCTGTCCAGCTGCTGTCTATGAGAGCCGGCTGTCAATCACTCATGAACTCCGACCAAACGGTCAAACTAGGCAGCGCTGATCAAATATGAATCAATATTCTGTTACATTAATGTCTATTTCTCTCCTCAGATGGTTTCAGAATCATCTTGTAGTGCACGGTTTAGCTGTAACATGAGAAAGTTTGTGACGCCGCCCTCATTGTGAAATCTGGTGAAGGAACGCCAAGTTCCGGTCACATGACCGGAGCACAGCCAATAGGAACGCTCTCTCTCTCTGAAATGACCTGTGATTGGTCAAAGTCTCCCGTCACTGGCTAGATGTTCTAAAGTCTGAAAACAGAGTCATGAGGAGGAGCAGAAGTCTAGTTATCTATCAGAACACTTGAATTACAATATGCTGAAAGGTTAATATGGGATTTTTGCCCAATGATGCCAAAAATATACTGACTACTGAAGCTTTAATCTGGATAATCCACAGAACACGTTGTCACAAATTCCCATTGGAACAACTTTCTGTCCCTATGAAAAGTAGAAACAGTTACATTCTATAATGCTGCTTAAATCAATGCTCTGTTCCTATTTCAATTCTAATTTACTCAGCATGTTCCCCTACAGGGCTCATTAAGATTTCATATTTACATATCTATCTGTAGCTTCAAGTCACCTCCATTTACAGTACATTAGGTACTGTATAAAGACCACCCGGTCTCAGGACATTTGTTTTGCAAGCTGTGATACTGAACTATTTCTGTTCTCTTTGTTTTTGTATTTGTGTCCTTGTACAGGAAATCAGCCATGACACAAAGAAATTTCGGTTTGGCCTTCCATCTGTAACTCATGTCCTTGGACTGCCAGTAGGTACTGAAACAGCCCTCGTCTCTCCTCTCCTCGGGTCTAATTCTTTGCTCTTGTTAAGATTTTCTGTCAGTGCTTTAAGATGAAGTTTCAGAGCGTTCACACACTCATATCTGAGCAGCAGTTGCACCTCTTCTTATGGATCGCCATCACTTCAGGCCGTATGCGTGCCGAGTGTCTTGATCTTTTGAGTCTAAGTATCTTATATAATATATGGCAATAAATGAGAACACAAGATGAGATCACTTACTCTGTTTGTAATATGATTGAACTGCAGCACATCAAAGGATATAGGTGATATATATATATATATATATAGGTATCAGAGAAGGACAGTCCTCATACTCCTCCCATGATTCAGCATCTTCCCCATCCTCTTATTCCCTCAAATCCACCCCGTCTCCTCCTCCCGTCTGCCCACTGCACCAGGTCAGCACGTGTACCTGTCAGCCAGGGTCAACGGCAGTCTGGTGGTCAGAGCCTACACTCCAGTATCCAGTGATGAGGACCAGGGACATGTCGACCTCGTGGTCAAGGTGATTCACATTACTGATATGACACTAAGTTAGCCCATAGGTTGACTGCAGAGGGTTCTGGGTGGGTTATTTGGGTTGTTGTAGGTATCAGCTATCTGACAGTTCCTATGAGAAAGGGTTGTAATATCAGTAATGGTTTATAATAAGTCATTTACTGATGCTTGACATGCATGGATTGTGGACTGGATGCTCTGCAGCTCTTTACCACTCCTTTGAAGACAGGCTGATGAACTAAAGAGATAAAAAAGACAAATCAAGTGTCATGCTACAAGAGTGATACATAGCAGCCAGAGTTTTGAAGTTATAGCCACTAGCTGGGCAACGTAGTGGAGCATTTAGCAGCTAAAGAGACCAAAACAGAGCTAAAAGGAGAATGGATATTGGACTTATATTGGCGAGGAAACATGAATCCAAAGGAATGCTAATGTTGCTCCATGTCTGCACAATGTGTTAATAAGCTTTGCTAACACGTTAGCAATATCAGCTTTATCGGGTGATAATAAGCCAATGATGTAATGTTTACAAAAGTATCAATTCATACAGGTTTAAAGGTCCCATATCGTGCTCATTTTCTGTATTCACCCTCTGTCTGAAACACTCCGTTTTAGTGCATTTCAACGGAATTGCAACGGAATTGCAACGGAATTGCATTGCTAGGCAACAGTTTAGGTCTATGTTTACTTTCTGTCAGCTGATTTTATTCACATACACTGCAACAGGAAATAAACTGGGACACATTTAGTATGTTTATGTTTAAAACAGTGAAATGGTTTAAATATTGTATATTTGTGACATCACAAATGGACAGAAATCCTAACGGCTTGTTTCAAATGCACAATTTTTGAATACAAGCTGTGTGTATTCCTCCGTATATTGAGTGTTTTGATAGTTTAACAGTATTTATATATCACTTAAACCTGCTTTATAATGTAAAAGACCTGAAAATCTCACTTTTTACAATATGGGACCTTTAGATGCTTTCATATTTATATAAACAAAGATTAGCCAGACTCAGGTGCCTTACTATTGTCTTGCTAGCAGGATAAACTATGCTAACAATGCTAAGAGGTGATCTTAATGCCCCGTAGAGGCAACGATGAGCCAAAACCGATTCAACTTGTTGTTTTTTTGTGACTGCAGGTGTACTACAAGAACTGCCACCCGTCCTTCCCAGAGGGAGGGAAGATGTCTCAGCACCTGGACAACATGGCTATTGGAGACACCATTGACTTCAGAGGACCCAGTGGACTGCTGGTGTATAAGGGAAATGGTTAGGGATGCACCGATCCGACTTTTTCAGTCCTGATACCGATAGCGATACCTGGGCTTCGGGTATCAGCCGATACCGAGTAGCGATCTGATACCGGTGTTTTAATTAATGAGCTGTATGCCTCACTGTGTGGGATCATTCTTTTATGTGTAAGGCAACATCAGGCTGGACTTAAACGTTGCTTTCCTACCTTTGTAAAACAAAATGTTACAAATAAATACATAGATATACATTTAGGGAACTGTTATTTATTATTAAAATAATCAATTGTACACCAGCAACCTGGCAAAAAATTCCAATTATGTAAACCTTTTTAATGCAGCAACAAATTGGTAAAACTTAAACTGGAATTAAAATTCCAATATATAATGTCTATAGTATAGAATTTAATTTAATAGATTGGCCCCCATCACCGATATCCAATCCAGCTATTTGAGTCAGAATCAGCCCGATATCCGTAGAAATAGGTATGGTATGTGTGGAAAGACAAGAGAGAAAGAATAATGAAGACAGTCAGCAGCAGATGTCACTGTGGTTCAACAGAAGGCTGATACGTACAGTACTAATGCTGAGCCTCACTCCTCTCCTGCAGGTCAGTTCTCCATCCGACCGGACAAGAAGTCAGAGCCGAAGGTTCGGAAGATCAAGCATGTTGGAATGATCGCTGGTGGAACAGGTTCATTGACATTTATCTACACTCTCAATCGCTCTGATGTACATGCATGCATTTACTGATACTGATGGAGAGCATCACAGAGGCTCGGCAGCCTGGGATCTGTTTGAGGGAGATATGAAGTGATTCCCTGAAGTGTGCTCATTGATATTAATACTTACCAGCTGTATAACTGGATTGTATATGTGTGTTGAGAGTGGGAGAAGAACAGCTCTACAAATGTGTTGTGGCTTTTCTCTCTTATAACATAGATTACATGCAAAGCTGTGATGTAGTTTAAAGGGACTGTTTCTAAGAATCAGAAATGTCTTGTTAACAGCGACACCTGTGGCCGTTAAGTCAACCAAAGTCAGCGTCCTGTTGCTCGCGCTTGTGCTATCTCTACATAGACATGAACGGTCATCGCTCAAAACAGTGAGGCGACACACGTCAGCTAAAAGCACAATATTACTCTATATTTCAGCTGCTTGGCAGTAATGTTAGCTGACCAGACGAAGGTCTCTCCATGAATCAATGCTGATCCTAGTGTTGGCTTTTCCTGCCTCAGCCTCAGTAAAGCAGAGACTCCGGCCCTGGAGACAAAAGCTACGGTCTCCCCCGCGTCCTCCGACCGCGGCCAACACTGTTTAACAGACGGGCTTCACTAGATACAACCAAGAGGTTTTGGTGCTTCCGTGTAGTTTGTGTTGGAGTCTTGTCTGAACAGCGTAGCCACACGCGAGCGCGCATGGGACACCGACCCGGATTGATTTATACGTGTAAGAAGTTACAAACAGTCCCTTTAACTTTTAGGTCCATCTGATGATATTGTCTCTGTCTCACTGGAGACAAAATCATTATTGAACAATTAGAAAAGGTGACATTGAACCTCCCCATAATAGCCATCCTCTGAGACTAATATCAGTGTCTTTATCCATCACAGGCATCACTCCTATGCTGCAGTTAATCCGCAGCATCACAGCAGACCCCGGTGACAGCACCAAGTGCTCCCTCATATTTGCCAACCAGGTCAGCTCTGTGTATATTGTTTTGGGAGATCTTTCCTTGTCTAATTGTAAAAAAGTTCATAAATGGGAAACACTCTGGAGAAATAACATCTCTCTCTCTCCCTCACTCTCTCAGACTGAGAAAGACATCCTACTGAGGGAGGAGCTGGAGGAGGTGAAGAAGAACCACCCTGATAGAGTTCAGCTGTGGTTCACACTGGACAAACCTCCGCAGGGTAAGGCAGCACATCTTCAACTATAAGGACCCAACGACAGGGAGCCTGCAGGGCCCTACTCAGTATGAGCTGCCCTGGGTTTTAAAAGTGCATCCTGTCGCATTTTAACATCCAGAACAGCTGCTCTTCTTTCTATTTCTTAAAAAAATATTATTAATATTACCTCTGACCAAAGAAGCATCAGAACACTGTATGTGTAATGTGGCAAAAAACCCAGCTACATTTTAATTTTATTTTTAAAAATTTGAAAGTAGCAATGTGTAATGTGAAAGTGGTCTCTGGTAGTGATGAACCCACAGAGAATTATCACCAGACTCTTTCAGCATGTTTCAGTTCATTGTTTGGTTCAGTCCCACTGCTGTCAATAATCTCATTTCCAGCAGCAGGCATCTAATAAACCCACTGTGTGCTGCCTGGCCAGCACCAAACCATGGACAGACAGAGGCCCTGTTCAGACCTGGTATTAACATATGTCCTCAGTGATCCGATCACAAGTGGACGGCTTTAAGTACAGGTGTGAACGCACTCAAGACGCATTGAAGATGCATTGAGATCGGTTCTTTCAGACCACATTCAGAGGTGGTCTGGGCCACATATGGCCACATTCTTTTAGCAGTGTGTACGTGAATGTGTCCTGGGCCACATTAAAGCTGAAAGGAGGTGAGATTGGAGCAAATATGATTAAAAAAAAGTATTTTTTATAAAACGGTTGCTATATCGTGACAGTACTACATGAAACAGGTAACCTGAAAAAAATCATGTTCCTCTATGTCCTCCGGTGTCCTCCGGGCTCCTAACGGTTCGCTCCCTGACGGTGAACTAGGGACTCCCGTCAACGAATATCTTTTGTGCTCCTGCAGCTGGTACACCGCTGTATGCGAGGCACAAATCTTGTCGGTTAACGGTTAATAATCGGTTAACGAGGGTCGGTTATCGGTTAAGACATTTTTTCAAAATGAGCATCCCTAATCACTTCCCATAATGTGTGATCTGTTGGAAACATGTTCCATGACTAATGTATCACGTGTTACCATAAAGGACATACAGTACATGTGAGTATTAGTGCATCAGTGAGCAATAAATCCGTCTGAAAGCCAGGCCCTGTGCTTTCACTGCTGAATATTCAGAGTGGGGGACCGAACAAAGACTCCTCAGCTGCAGGAAAATCTCTACAGGCTGAGGACGGAGATAGTTCCAACAAGGTGTTACAGTAGCTTAGCATCACGTCTTCCTTTGCATAATCCTTAAAGCAAGCAGAAGTTAATGAGCATAATGTTGTTACATCATCTCTGTTGCGAAGGCCTCGTCTTTCATTAGTTCCACACAGAATAGAAACACATCAGCCCTTGATCATTATTCATTAAGAGAAGTGGACTCGCTCTTTGTTAGCGGTGTCATTGGTTGGTTGCCTTGGAGGGAGAGATGACTATCTGGAACAACCAGCTGAAATCTTCTCCTGGAGAAAAAATAACATTAACCCTTTCTTTGAATGTCCTGTCTCTGATATCTGAGAAGAAGAGATCCTCTCTTTGGTTCCGTCCACCCTTCACCATTGGGCATCCCTCTGCTGAGAAGAAACATATATTAAAATGATGCAACTGCAAGTGTTAAATATTAGTATTTAGAGATTAAGTGAAAAAAGACAGGCTTCTCTGGTGAATAAACCTTATTTATAAACCGTATTATGCCAGCACAGAAGCACGATGGAAGTAAGTGTTCTGAATTTTCACAGCTATAAAAAAAGGTAAGATGTTGAGCTGCAAAATCTGTTTATCTGAAGTTGAAGGTTGGTCTTCTCTTTCTCTCTCTTGTCGTGTCCTCAAGATTGGAGCTACAGTTCAGGGTTTGTGACCCGTGACATGATCAAGGACCACCTCCCTGCTCCGTCTACTGACGTCCTTCTTGTCCTGTGCGGTCCTCCACCTATGATCCAGAACGCCTGTCTGCCAAATCTGGACAAGCTGGGACACAGAACAGAAAACATTTTTGCATACTAGTGTTGTGATTGACTACAAAACGTGTCTATTCCCTGTAATCATCCAGTCACTAAACCAAACTTCACTGTATGAACAACGTTAACATTCTAGTACCATCGTGGTTTTCATTTAAGCGTGTGTGATTTTCATGTCAGTGACTCTAGACCAGGGGTCAGCAACCTTTACTATCGAAAGAGCCATTTAGGCAAAAAAAAAAAAAAATCTGTCCAGAGCTGCAAAACATTTGAGCATTGTGATGAAGGTAACACAGTTTATAGTCTAAGTATATAGTATATAAGTCTAATGCAGTGAGGGCCAAACTGCAAATGTACTACGGAGTATTAGGGCCACATTGAGGGAAAAAAACATCTGAGAATTCCAGAATAAAGTCATAATATTACGAGAAAAAAGTTGTAATATTATGAGAATGAAGTCATAACTTTACGAGAAAAAGTCGTAATATTACGAGAATAAAGTCGTAACTTTATGAGAATAAAGCTGTAACTTTACAAGAAAAAAAAAGTCGTAATATTACGAGAATAAAGTCGTAACTTTACGAGAGAAAAAAGTCGTAATATTACGAGAATAAAGTCATAACTTGAAAATTACACGTAAAATTACCACTTTATAATATTTTGACTTTATTCTTGTAATATTCTGACTTTATTGTCTAAATCTCCGATTTTTTTTTTTTCCTCAATGTGGCCCTAATACTCCGTCGTACCATCGTACCATAGTCCTATAACAATGATAAATAAAAATGAAAACGTAGACAAAAAACAGTTATTAATTTCCATTTTTAAAAATCCACAGGGAGCCCCTGGAGAGGAGCTAAAGAGCTGCATGTGGCTCCGGAGCAGCAGGTTGCAGATCCCTGCTCTAGAACAAGTGAACAAAGCTGTACCATAGAATGGGTACGTAATTGCCATCAAAATGAGCCAGTAACATCACTATAGAAATAAACACTATAAACAGTATTTCATCCAACATCCTCTGTGATTACCTTTTGTACAATCGTCAGTCACTTATAAAATTAATCTTTTTTTTTAGGCCAAAATGTGAATTCATGTGAAATAAAGACGCAAAACTTAGTGTTGATTTTAATACTTAATGCTGCATACGCTTAGGTCAAAACACTGATATATTGTTCTACAGATATAACAACGATACCTAACATGAACTTAGTAGTTATACAAAGTCTTTGTTATACAAAGTCTTTGTATAACTACTAAGGCCTGCAAAGACTTTGGATTGACCATCAGCCAGAAGAAGTCAAACGTCCTGGGACAAGACACCGAGGCTCCACGAGTCATCACCATCGACAACTATGAACTGGATGTTGTCCACCAGTTCACCTACTTCGGGTCGGCTATTAGCGACAACCTTTCCCTGGACACGGAAATCGACGAGGATTGGGGAGGCAGCAACAACACTCGCCCGCCTCTCCAAACGAGTGTGGGAAAACATCAAGCTAACAGTTAAAACCAAGATGGCAGTATACAACGCCTGCGTCGTAAGTACACTGCTGTACGGCAGTGAGACATGGACAACCTACAGCAGACAGGAGAGACGACTCAACTCCTTCCATCTTAGAAGCCTACGCCGCATTCTGGGCATATCCTGGCAAGACAAAGCAAGCAACACCGAGGTTCTGACCCGCGCTGGCTTCATCAGCATGCACTCTCAGCTCAGGCTAAGTAACCCTAACCCTGGGCCATGTCTGTCACATGGAGGATGGTCGCATCCCCAAAGACCTCTATGGAGAACTGACAACTGGGAGCAGAACAACAGGCCGCCCCCACCTGCGCTTCAAAGATGTCTGCAAGCGAGACATGAAGGCCCTAGACATCGACACCAAGTCCTGGGAGGCTCTTGCGGTTGACCGCGCAAGGTGGAGAAGCACCTTGCACCAACACCTCATGACAGAGGAGCAAAAACTGAAGGACGCAGCGGCAGACAAGAGGGCCCGCAGGAAAGAACTCAGCAATGCAGGCAGACCAGAAACCACACACAGATGCGACCTCTGTGATTGAGACTGCCACTCTCGGAGGCCTATGATTGAGTAGTTATACAAGTCTTCCACTTTTAATGTGAAACATCAGAATCTGCTTTATTGCCAAGTTTTTCCACATATAAGCAATTTGTCTTGGTGTTTGGTGCATAACAATAAACATAGTAAGAGAAAATAAAAAATAAAAAGCAAGTGCTGCAAAATAAGGTAATAGTCCAACAAATGTGCATTAATACACACAGAGACAGATATGGACCTTACATTAATATAAACATATTGTTTAATCTAATGGTAAATTATTATTATTATTATTACATTACACTGCATTACATTTAATTAGCTGACTCTTTCATCCACAGTGAGCGACTTACAGCAAGCGCATTCAACAGTGTGGCTATAACCCAAAAATAGCAAGAATCATGCATTTACATCCAAACAACATAGTAGGCCGGGATTAAAACCGTAATACATCATTCTTACTAATAATTATAATACACTGACTGTTACTGTTATTATTATTTTGCATAGGCCTACATATTATTTTGGTCGAAGGCTCCAGAACAGTGCGTTGACCTGGAGTGGTTGACAATAATACCCTCCTAATAATTACAATTCAAAAACGAGCCATCAAATTTTATAAACACCTCCGATCTAGCGACCCCCCACTCCTACCAGTACAGGGCCCTGCAGTGCCAAGAGTTGAACAAAGATAAGAGTCCTCTCTGCCAGCTAGTCCTGAAGCTCTGCCGGTGGCAGAGTACCTGACCACCGTGACTGATAGCAAACTTAGAAAAACGTTGACAATGTCCAGACTGAGTGGACACAGCCTGGCCATCGAAACAGGCCGTCACAGGCAGATCAGACTACCCAGGGAGGCCAGGCTGTGTTCACTTTGTCATACAAGAGAGGTGGAGACAGAATCTCACTTCTTACTGTGCTGTGTGAAATAGAAGGATGTGAGAGATGTTTTCTTTGAAAAAATAAATAACATATATATCCTGAGTTTATCCATCTCCCCGATCCTCAGAAAATACCATACTTATGTGGGGAGAAAAATCTATGTGCAATATTAGCTGCAAAATATGTTGACTGTTGCCATAGAACAGGGGTCTGCAACCTGCGGCTCTGGAGCCACATGCGTCTCTTTAGCCCCTCTCCAGTAGCTCCCTGTGGATTTTTAAAAACATTTGTGGAAATGAATAACTGTTTTTGTTTACATTTTCGTTTTTATTTAAGATTGTTGTAGGTCTATGGTGCGACGGTACGACGGTACGACGGTACGACGAGTATTAGGGCCACATTGAGGAAAAAAAATAGATCTGAGGTTTCGAGAATAAAGTCATAATATTACAAGAATAAAGTCATAGGTTTACGAGAAAAAAAGTCATAATATTATAAGGATAAAAAAATTATAAATATAAAAATATAAATATATAAAATATATTTTAAAAATAATATTATAAAATAGTAATTTTCCGTCTTACTTTCTTTTTTTCTCGTAAAGTTATGACTTTATTCTCGTAATATTTTGACTTTTTTCTTGTAAAGTTATGACTTTTTTCTTGTAAAGTTATGACTTTATTCTCATAATATTACCACTTTTTTTCTCGTGAAGTTATGACTTTATTCTCGTAATATTACAACTTTATTCTCATAATATTACCACTTTTTTCTCATTAAGTTATGACTTTAATCTCGTAATATTACCACTTTTTTTCTCGTAATATTATGACTTTATTCTGGAAATCTCAGATGTTTTTTCCCTCAATGTGGCCCTAATACTCCGTAGTACATTGTCTCTTTGGTCCTCACTGCATTAGACTTCTATACTATATACTTGGACTATAAACTGTGTTACCTTCATCACAATGCTCAAATGTTTTGCGGCTCCAGACAGATTGTTTTTTTGGTTGTTGTTTTTTGCCTAAAATGTCTCTTTTGACAGTAAAGGTTGCTGACCCCTGGTATAGAATAGAGGTGCTACAAGCTCTGAACATGTTTCTGATTAACTACATCTGTAAAAGAATGTATATTTAAAATGTATTTGGTATATTGTGATTGTGATTATTTTGTGATTATTTCTTGTGAAATGTAATTATTCATTAATATGTAATTTAACTTTGGTAATAATGTAACATGAACATTCATGCCAATAAAGCTTATTTGAATTTGAATTTGAGTGGTTGACATGATTTTGTTAATACTGTAGAGCAGAGCTAACATTTCCGACGTACCATGAATGCATCACCGGAAGATGGGCGTGTTCCTCTTCAGCAACATGTCGGAGTAGGAGTTCTGATTAAACTTTACAGTGAATATTTACTACATTTAGACGTCTAGCGGTTATCAGCTGGAGGAACATGGTGTGTGAGCGCAGCGCAGACTTAGTTAAACCTGCTCACCATGGTTTATTCACTCAGTGTCTGGTTTTAGTGTTTATCAGCCTGAACTTCCCGGTTTGTGACTGTGAAGACATCAGTCCAGAGACATGTCTGATCTGGGGTCCGGGGCTGGACCCAGACTCAGTCGTACCGGTCCGCTACTTCTTTATTCAGGCGGTCAACTCAGACGGAGACAACCTGACTTTATCTCCAGGTAAAGCACCTCACTAACACCCCACTAACACATTACTAACACCCCACTAACACCCACTATGAGCTACAGGTGTTCAAAAGGAGCATTGCACGCTGGAACGGCTGCTGCTGCTGCTGATGGCTAAAGCTAGCTCATTGAAACTACCGATACAACAGATGTAGACTACATTCATCAATAGTGTGTTCATGTTATTATCGCGAGATCTGATGAGTAAACTAGAAAATAATGTCTCACTCAGATTTAGTGCTCATTGCCACATAATCCTGAAAAGTCATGGTGTCTGTAACGTTACTGTAACTACAGCGGGTCATCGTGGACCCGGGTCATCATGGATCCTGGTTAGGCTGCAGCAGCGGGTCATCATGGATCCGGGTTAGGCTGCAGCAGCGGGCCATCATGGATCCGGGCCAGGCTTCAGCAACATGGTCATCATGGATCCGGGCCAGGCTGCAGCAGCGGGTCATCATGGATCCGGGTTAGGCTGCAGCAGCGGGTCATCATGGATCCGGGCCAGGCTGCAGCAGCAGGTCATCGTGGATCCAGGCCAGGCTGCAGCAGCGGGTCATCATGGAACCGAGCCACGCTGCAGCAGCGATCATCATGGATCCAGGTTAGGCTGCAGCAGCGGGTCATCATGGATCCGGGCCAGGCTGCAGCAGCGGGTCATCATGGATCCGGACCAGTTCTCCTGGCTCTCTACACAATGTAATGGACGGCTTTAATTCAGCCCTGCAGGAAGATGAATACACAACACTTAAATGTTCTTCACGTGTG